>CM055126.1:78992503-79260312 GCA_029206835.1 Rana muscosa
AACAGCGAACAAATTGGGGTGTTCGCGGCAAATTCGAAAAATCTATGGGAGAAATCTAAAGTGCTAATTATAAAGGCTGATATGCAAGTTATTGTCCTAAAAAGTGTTTGGGGACCCGGGTCCTGCCCCAGGGGACATGTATCAATGCAAAAAGAAGTTTTAAAAACGGCCGTTTTTTCGGGAGCAGTGATTTTAATAATGCTTAAAATGAAAAAATAAAAGTGAAATATTCCTTTAAATTTCGTACCTGGGGGGTGTGTATGATATGCATGTAAAGTGGCGCATGTTTCCCGTGCTTAGAACTGTCCCTGCAAAAAGTGTCATTTTTGAAAGAAAAAAATGCATTTAAAACTGACTCGCGGCTATTAATGAATTGTCGGCTCCCGGCAATACATACAAAAGTCATTGATAAAAAAAAAAAAAAGCGTGGGGGTTCCCCAGAATTCAATTACCAGGCCCTTCAGGTCTGGAATGGATATTAAGGGGAACCCCGCCGCAAATAAAAAAAAATTGACGTGGGGTTCCCCCAAATATCCATTCCAGGCCCTTCAGATCTGGCATGGATTTTAAGGGGAACTCCACCCCAAATTAAAAAAAAAATGGCGTGGAGTCCCCCTAAAAATCCATACCAGACCCCTTATCCGAGCACGCAACCTGGCCGGCCGCAGGGGAAAAGGGGGGGACGAGAGAGCGGCCCCCCCTCCCTCCTGAACCGTACCAAGCCACATGCCCTCAACATGGGGAGGATGTCCCCATGTTGATGGGGACAAGGGCCTCATCCCCACAACCCTTGCCCGGTGGTTGTGGGGGTCTGCGGGCGGGGGGCTTATCGGAATCTGGAAGACCCCTTTAACAAAGAGGACCCCCAGATCCCGGCCCCCCCCCTATGTGAATTGGTAAGGGGTACATTGTACCCCTACCATTTCACGAAGAAAGCGTAAAAAAATGTTTAAAAAAACACACAAACACCTTGAAAAAGTCCTTTATTAAAAAAAAAAAAAAAAAACCCATTCCAGCGGTGAAATCCAGTGTCCCGCGGCGATCCCGATGTCCAGCGCTGTCCGTCATTGGTTGTGCCTGAGCGGACCTGATGGGGAACTCCCTCTCAGTATTTTAAATGTATAGACCCGCCCCTTCTAAAGTTCCCCATCAGGTCCGCTCAGCGGACCAGACGCGGAACATGAGAAGGGGCGGGTCTATACATGTATTACCAAAGTGAGAGCAGTTCCCCATCAGGTCCGCCTCCTCGGTATGTCGGACCCGCCTACGTCATTGGCTTGAGCGGGGAACTTCCTTCACTATGTAAATTTAAATTTACATAGTGAAGGAAGTTCCCCGCTCAAGCCAATGACGTAGGCGGGTCTGACATACCGAGGGGGCGGACCTGATGGGGAACTGCTCTCACTTTGGTAATACATGTATAGACCCGCCCCTTCTCATGTTCTGCATCTCGTCCGCTGAGCGGACCTGATGGGGAACTTTAGAAGGGGCGGGTCTATACATTTAAAATACTGAGAGGGAGTTCCCCATCAGGTCCGCTCAGGCACAACCAATGAAGGACAGCGCTGGACATCGGGATCGCCGCGGGACACTGGATTTCACCGCTGGAATGTTTATTTATTTATTTTTTTAAATAAAGGACTTTTTCAAGGTGTTTGTGTGTTTTTTTAAACATTTTTTTTACGCTTTCTTCGTGAAATGGTAGGGGTACAATGTACCCCTTACCAATTCACATAGGGGGGGGCGGGATCTGGGGGTCCCCTTTGTTAAAGGGGTCTTCCAGATTCCGATAAGCCCCCCGCCCGCAGACCCCCACAACCACCGGGCAAGGGTTGTGGGGATGAGGCCCTTGTCCCCATCAACATGGGGACATCCTCCCCATGTTGAGGGCATGTGGCTTGGTACGGTTCAGGAGGGAGGGGGGCCGCTCTCTCGTCCCCCCCTTTTCCCCTGCGGCCGGCCAGGTTGCGTGCTCGGATAAGGGGTCTGGTATGGATTTTTAGGGGGACTCCACGCCATTTTTTTTTTAAACTTGGGGTGGAGTTCCCCTTAAAATCCATGCCAGATCTGAAGGGCCTGGTAATTGAATTCTGGGGAACCCCCACGCTTTTTTTTTTTTTTTTTTCTCAATGACTTTTGTATGTATTGCCGGGAGCCGACAATTCATTAATAGCCGCGAGTCAGTTTTAAATGCATTTTTTTTCTTTCAAAAATGACATTTTTTGCAGGGACAGTTCTAAGCACGGGAAACATGCGCCACTTCACATGCATATCATACACACCCCCCAGGTAAGAAATTTAAAGGAATATTTCACTTTTATTTTTTCATTTTAAGCATTATTAAAATCACTGCTCCCGAAAAAACGGCCGTTTTTAAAACTTCTTTTTGCATTGATACATGTCCCCTGGGGCAGGACCCGGGTCCCCAAACACTTTTTAGGACAATAACTTGCATATTAGCCTTTATAATTAACACTTTAGATTTCGAACGTTCGAGTCCATTGTATTTAATAGGGTTCTAAAGTTTACACGAACATTTTGTCTGTTCGCAGGTTCTGGTGCGAACCGAACAGGGGGGTGTTCGGCTCATCCCTGCCTCTGACTAAACATACAGGTTTCCTAACTAACAACTGGGATCAGCCTAGTGCTGTCCTAGTCCCTAAGTCCCTGGTTTTAAATGTCCAAGCAAATAGCCACACAGGCTTTGTCTCACCGCACAGGGGTTCACTCTCCCTAGACAGTCCACACAGGTCTGGTTCCAGGCATGAGCTAACATCTAAATGAAGCTGGGAGTTTTTATAGAGGCCTAAATGAGCTGACAAGCTTCAGCTGGTCTCATCAACTCCCTGTCTGCACGACGCCCCACACTCTCCCTAGAGGTATGAGTCATCCATGAGCCCACTAGCCTCAGCTGGGCTTATACAACACTCCACCTAGTTCTATAAGTCGGCGTAAAGCCTGAATCTGGGCGAAATATATCTACCCCCCTGGATGCAACCAGGTGACTTTACCTTCCTGCTGTCACAATATATATATATATATATATATATATTGTGAGGGGGTTAGCTCGGTAGCGGGTGTGTGTGACCCCCTGGATGGGCTCCCCACACAAAAACAGGCCCAGCAGACGGAGGTTGTGGTTTTCAAGATCAAAAGGTGCGGTTTATTTCTCTATTTACAGTGACAAAAACACAGCAAAGCAAAAAGAAACATAAACAAAATAAATCCTGGTCAGCTTGACCTCTGACTAAACATGCAGGTTTCCCTAACTAACAACTGGGATCAGCCTGGTGCTGTCCTAGTCCCTAAGTCCCTGGTTTAGTAAATGTCCAAACAAATAGCCACACAGGCTTTGTCTCACCGCACAGGGGTTCACTCTCCCTAGACAGTCCACACAGGTCTGGGTCCAGGCATGAGCAAACACCTAATGAAGCTGGGAGTTTTTATAGAGGCCTTAAACGAGCTGACAAGCTTCAGCTGGTCTCATCAACTCCCTGCCTGCACGACGCCCAGCACTCTCCCTAGAGGTATGAATCATCCATGAGCCCACTAGCCTCAGCTGGGCTTCATCAACTTTCTCCCTAGTTGTATAAGTCGGCATAAAGCCTGAATCTGGGAGAAATATACCTACCCCCCTGGATGCAACCAGGTGACTTTACCTTCCTGCTGTCACAATATATTTTTTTTTTGTCCCGCCGACCCCACCCCCCCTCCTTCCAAACCCCACCCCCCTGTCCACCTTATAATTTTTTAAGTTATTACTTTTCTTTATTATTTTTCAAGTATTACAGTATTACATTTTATTATTTATCCATCTGATATACCGCTGTCATCATTCACACCTTTAGTTATATGTTATATGCTGTATACCACTTTATCAGGATACATAATTTGCTGTTCGTTCTCTTGATCATCTTCACAGCTTCCATTTTTGGCCATACCTTATATGTGCATTTATATCTTTGCACTTCCTGAGACTTCGCTCTCATATCCCTTATTCTTAATATATAATTTCCCTTCCTACACCGCCATACTATCATCATTCGTAATCCATATGATCTTAGTTTCCTTATTTCTTTATTTCCATATATATGGTCTAAACACTTTTCTCCCTTGTTTCTTTGTTTTTGTTCTTTTTCTTTTCCATTCTTATATATTACTCCCCTATTCCTTCTTCTTATTGTTTATCTCCAGCCCTCTTATTTCGTCCTGGCCTTCCTGATCACATGACCTTCCCATCCCCTCCGTCATTGGACACCAGTACTGTTCAGCTCCGCCCCATTCAGTGCATTCGTTCCCATATTAAGCGTCCTTTCACTTCCGCCCTCATGTCTTGCTGAAGAAGGAGCGCGACTTGCCAGGACATCGCAAGTCTGCGCTCACGAAATGCGTCCACTGCTGATGACGTCACTTCTTGCAGTCTCAACACATGTGCGCTCCTAGCCTCGCTTTGAAACAACTCATCACAGGATCGTTGTCCCCGGAAGTCGGCCGCTCCATCCTAGAGACACTCCTGCCACTTTTTTCAGAAGCTGAGTAGCCCTTGTGACCTGTGACCTGCTGCTGATGACTGTCATCCTGACATGTTCTAAACGCCTACATTGTCCATCTAAATGTGAGTGTATTTGTCTCTACCATTAAAAACTTTTTTAGCACTATTGCACTTAGAGGCGCCTCTCTCCTTGTCTTTGAGCAAAGGCTGTCTGCTCAGGTGAGCTTTTAATTAACCTGGGGGAGAGAACCAACACCTGAAGTGGATCCTGGCTCAGAGATCCCTGAATGTATATGAGAGGAGCCTGGGAGATGTATAAACCCCGAATAGGACTTTCCCAGGCTCTCTCTGGGATGCTCTGCCACACATCCTCCCCCCTTGTTTCAACCCCAGGGTTGGAACACCTGTAGCCCAACAGGAGTGAACACGGGACAGGGCATCTACATTCCCCATCTCAACACCTGGCCTGTGTTTTACCGTAAAGGCGTAATCTTGTAGGGCCAAAAACCACTGGTTCACCCGCCTATTAGTCTCCTTTTTTTGGGTCATCCATTTCAGGGGAGCATGGTCAGTTATCAACTCAAACTGGCGCCCCAACAAGTAGTACCTGAGCGCGTCCACGGCCCACTTTATGGCCAGACATTCCTTTTCAATGACTGCATCCTTTTTTTCATGGTCATTGAGCTTTCTGCTTAAGTACACCACAGGGTGTTCTTCCCCATTGTGTACCTGTGATAGTACTGCCCTGATACCAACATCAGACGCATCCGTCTGGACCAAAAAGTTTTTGGAGAAATTGGGGGAGTATAGGATTGGCTGTGCACAAAGAGCCTTCTTCAGGACTTGAAAAGACTCTTCTGCTACTGGAGACCATTTCACCATTACGGAGTCTTTCCCTTTCATAAGGTCTGTTCAGTGGGGTAGCTATAGTTGCGAAATTTGGGATAAATCTTCTATAGTACCCCCGCAATGCCAAGAAAGGCCCTGACCTGCTTCTTGTTTGCAGGACGTGGCCACTCCTGGATGGCTTCTATTTTATTCACCTGGGGCTTTATGACACCCCGGCCAATAGTGTAGCCCAAATACTTGGCTTCCTCTAGCCCAATGGCACATTTTTTTGGATTTGCCGTAAACCCTTCCTTGAAGAGGGAATCCAGGACAGCCTGGACACGGGGCAAGTGAGACTCCCAGTCAGTGCTATGCACCACTATGTCGTCCAGGTAGGCTGCAGCATACTGTCGGTGAGGTCTTAGGGTCCTGTCCATAGCCCTCTGAAATGTTGCAGGGGCATTTTGCAACCCAAAAGGCATTTTCTTATATTGAAACGACCCCTCCGGGGTCACAAACGCAGTCTTTTCTTTGGCACTACCAGTCAGGGGTATTTGCCAATATCCTTTGGTCAAGTCCAAAGTGGTCAGATAACGGGCCTTGCCAAGTCGGTCTATAAGCTCGTCTACCCTGGGCATTGGGTATGTGTCAAACTTTGTTACTGCATTAAGCTTTCTGAAGTCGTTACAAAACCTCCAAGTGCCATCCGGTTTTGGGACTAATACAATGGGGCTAGACCAGTCACTATTGGATTCCTCAATAACATCTAGCTCCAACATCCTTTTAATTTCCTCACCGATGTCCTTTCTTCTAGCTTCGGGAATTCGGTATGGTTTGAGCTTGACACGGACTCCAGGTTCAGTAACAATATCATGCTGAACTGCTGAAGTCGTGCCCGGCAACTCTGAAAATTTCTCTTTATTCCTTATCAGGAACTCTCTAGCTTCCTGTTTCTGGGAACATGACAGGGTGTCTGGAATTGTGACCTCAGGGATAAGAGGGGATTCAGTACCCTTAAGGGTTACCGGGAGGGACCTCGCAGTTAATGCTAGTCTATCCTTCCAGGGCTTTAACAGGTTTATGTGGTAAATCTGTTCGGGCTTCCTTTTACCTGGTTGATACACCTTGTAATTGACCTCCCCAACTCTTTCAATTACTTCAAAGGGTCCCTGCCACTTAGCCAGGAATTTGCTCTCAACAGTGGGAACCAACACGAGGACCCTGTCACCAGGTGAGAAAACACGAAGTTGGGCCCCCCTGTTGTATATCCTTTGTTGGGCTGCTTGGGCCTGCAGTAAATGTTATTTTACCACCGGCATGATTGCTGCAATCCTGTCCTGCATTTCAGCGATATGCTCAATGACACTTTTGTGAGGTGTCTGCTCCCCCTCCCAAGTTTCCTTGGCTATGTCTAAGAGTGTGGGTGTCTCCCATAAAGCAGCTCAAATGGAGAGTACCCCGTAGAGGACTGGGGAACTTCCCTGATGGCGAACATCAAGTAGGATATCAGGAAGTCCCAGTTTTTACCATCCTTGTCAACGACCTTTTTTAACATACTCTTTAATGTCTTATTGAAGCGTTCCACCAAGCCATCCGTTTGAGGATGGTACACCGAGGTTCGCAACTGCGTCACCTTAAATAACTTGCACAGCTCCCTAGTTATTCGTGACATGAATGGGGTACCCTGGTCTGTAAGGACTTCTTTCGGGACGCCAACCTGACTGAACACCATAAACAGCTCTTTGGCAATGTTTTCAGCAGACGCGGTGCGTAAGGGAACGGCCTCGGTGTAGCGTAATCCATGATCACGAGGATATGTTGATGACCGCGGGCAGATTTGGGGAGTAGACCCACAAGGTCCATGGCAATCCTCTCAAAAGGCACTTCAATAATGGGCAAGGGCACTAACGGACTTCGGAAGTGGGGTTGGTGGGCTGACATCTGACACACAGGACAGGATTGACAATAATTCTCGATATTTTTCCGTATCCCAGGCCAGTAAAACCTGCGCAACACCCTTTCAGTGGTTTTCTCCACCCCTAAATGGCCTCCTAGCAAGTGCCCATGGGCAAGTTCCAACACCACCCGTCTGTATAACTTAGGGACTACCAACTGTTCAACCACTTCATCATTAGATTTGCATACACGATACAGTAAATCCTCATTACTGCAGAAATATGGAAAACAGAGCCTGTCCCCTGGTTCGACAGGTACCTCATTAATCACTATTACATTTTCCCAGGCCCTAGCAAGGGTAGGGTCTTTTCTCTGCTGCGTACCAAAATTTTCCTTGTGCACATTAAGATTGGCAAACTCTAACGTAGGCTCAGATTCAGCAGACGGCTGTCCAGCTCTACTGGTTGTGGGGACTTCTTCAGGCTCCCCCAGCTCTCCTGCCATAACTGAGAAAGGATCACCCGGAGAGCCCTGAGAGGAGTCCCCTGAACTCACAAGGTCAGTAATGGCCATGAGTTCTGGCTCTGCGACTGAGTCAGGTACTGCGACTGGGTCGGGACAATCCCACAGTTCCTAAAACTTAGGGAAGTCCCTACCAATGATAGCCTCGTGCACCAAGTGGGGCACAAGTCCGACCGAATGGGTCACCATACCTAAGCCAGTTTTAAAATGAACAGTGGCTATTGGATACTCGCGGGTATCCCCATGTACACAGATCACAGCAACTTTTTTTGCATGAAAATTCACAGTTTCAACCATCTCAGCTGTAACCAAAGTAACTAGACTTCCAGAGTCCAGCAAGGCCGTAATAGGCTTAAACACTTGACACATGTGTTTTCCCACATTTGGCACTGCAGCGCATGAAACAGCAGCAAACATAGACTGCCTTCTAAAAGATAGATCACACTGCATTGGTTCATATGTCAATGGACAGTTTGCTGCAACATGTCCCAGTTCTTGGCAACGAAAACACCTGATGTTTCCCCAGTTTGGTTTGCTGACAGGCAGTGGCTTCCCTTGTTTGGGCCGCCAAACTTCAGTCCTGGCACCAAAACCCCCCCCCTATTTCCTTGCCATGCTTACCACCCACTTCCCCTGGAACAGTCTTACTGGTTGCCTGGGGAGACCGTGGCTTTGGGTGGAAAGTCCGTGCGGCTGTAGGGGTGGTGACCAGGTTCTCTGCAGCAAAGTACCTCTCAACGAGCTCCACCAGGTTGTCTGCCGACTTGGGGCCTCCTTGACTCACCCACTTCTGCAGGGGAATTGGTAGTGACCTCAGGAATTGGTCCATGACCACACGCTCCACTATTTGTGGCACAGACAGGGACTCCGGCTGTAGCCATTTCCGCACCAGGTGGATTAGGTCAAACATCTGCGATCTTGGCGGCCTCTTTTCTTGGAAGAACCAGCTGTGGACCCGCTGAGCTCGAACAGCCAAGGTAACACCAAGTCGTGCCAGGATTTCCCACTTGACCTTCTCATAATCTCCCGCTTCTGCTGACTCCAGATCATAGTAGGCCTTCTGCGCTTCTCCAGAAAGTAAGGGGGCGATCAGTAGGGATGAGCTTCGTGTTCGAGTCGAACATACGTTCGACTCGAACATCGGCTGTTCAATCGTTCGACGAAGATCGAACGATTTGGGCCGTTCGCGCCAAATTCGAGTGACGCGAACGGCCCACAATGCACTACGCCATCGCAGTGTCATCCAGGCGCTGTGATTGGCCAAGCATGCACTGTGACCCCGCATGCTTGGCCAATCACAGCGCCGGCAGCGAGGAGAGCAATGATTGGCCACAGTCAGGATGCCTGTGGCCAATTATTGCTGAGGGTGTTTAGTACACGCCCCACACTATAAAAGGCCGCCAGCACGGCGGCCTAGTGTAGTGTGTTCCGGAGCAGGGATAAAGCAGCATAGGCAGGGACAGTGACTGTTATTTCTTTCTTGCTTAACCTGGATTCCTTTAGTTTAGGGAAAGAGAAGGATAGGTAGGGAGAGTGTCAGTGTGTTTTGTGCTTGTGCTATAGTGTGCTTAAAAAAAACATTTATTCTAGGGACAGAAAACTGTAGGTAGGGACAGTGTCAGTTTCTTTCACTCTGCAAGTCCTTGTTTCCAGGGACCTGGAAGGACAGTGAGTGAATTGTCCTTGTGCTATATTGTGCTTAAAAAAACATTTATTCTAGGGACAGAAAACTGTAGGTAGGGAGAGTGTCAGTTTCTTTCACTCTGCAAGTCCTTGTTTCCAGGGACCTGTAAGGACAGTGAGTGAATTGTCCTTGTGCTATATTGTGATTAAAAAAAACATTTTTTCTAGGGACAGAAAACTGTAGGTAGGGAGAGTGTTTTTTTTCTTTCACTCTGCAAGTCCTTGTTTCCAGGGACCTGGAAGGACAGTGAGTGAATTGTCCTTGTGCTATATTGTGCTTAAAAAAAAACATTTTTTCTAGGGACAGAAAACTGTAGGTAGGGAGAGTGTTTTTTTTTTTTCACTCTGCAAGTCCTTGTTTCCAGGGACCTGTAAGGACAGTGAGTGAATTGTCCTTGTGCTATATTGTGCTTAAAAAAAACATTTATTCTAGGGACAGAAAACTGTAGGTAGGGAGAGTGTCAGTTTATTTCACTCTGCAAGTCCTTGTTTCCAGGGACCTGTAAGGACAGTGAGTGAATTGTCCTTGTGCTATATTGTGATTAAAAAAAACATTTTTTCTAGGGACAGAAAACTGTAGGTAGGGAGAGTGTTTTTTTTCTTTCACTCTGCAAGTCCTTGTTTCCAGGGACCTGTAAGGACAGTGAGTGAATTGTCCTTGTGCTATATTGTGCTTAAAAAAACATTTATTCTAGGGACAGAAAACTGTAGGTAGGGAGAGTGTTTATTTTCTTTCACTCTGCAAGTCCTTGTTTCCAGGGACCTGTAAGGACAGTGAGTGAATTGTCCTTGTGCTATATTGTGATTAAAAAAAACATTTATTATAGGGACAGAAAACTGTAGGTAGGGAGAGTGTCAGTTTATTTCACTCTGCAAGTCCTTGTTTCCAGGGACCTGTAAGGACAGTGAGTGAATTGTCCTTGTGCTATATTGTGATTAAAAAAAACATTTTTTCTAGGGACAGAAAACTGTAGGTAGGGAGAGTGTTTTTTTTCTTTCACTCTGCAAGTCCTTGTTTCCAGGGACCTGTAAGGACAGTGAGTGAATTGTCCTTGTGCTATATTGTGCTTAAAAAAAACATTTATTCTAGGGACAGAAAACTGTAGGTAGGGAGAGTGTCAGTTTATTTCACTCTGCAAGTCCTTGTTTCCAGGGACCTGTAAGGACAGTGAGTGAATTGTCCTTGTGCTATATTGTGATTAAAAAAAACATTTTTTCTAGGGACAGAAAACTGTAGGTAGGGAGAGTGTTTTTTTTCTTTCACTCTGCAAGTCCTTGTTTCCAGGGACCTGTAAGGACAGTGAGTGAATTGTCCTTGTGCTATATTGTGCTTAAAAAAAACATTTATTCTAGGGACAGAAAACTGTAGGTAGGGAGAGTGTCAGTTTATTTCACTCTGCAAGTCCTTGTTTCCAGGGACCTGTAAGGACAGTGAGTGAATTGTCCTTGTGCTATATTGTGATTAAAAAAAACATTTTTTCTAGGGACAGAAAACTGTAGGTAGGGAGAGTGTTTTTTTTCTTTCACTCTGCAAGTCCTTGTTTCCAGGGACCTGGAAGGACAGTGAGTGAATTGTCCTTGTGCTATATTGTGATTAAAAAAAACATTTTTTCTAGGGACAGAAAACTGTAGGTAGGGAGAGTGTCAGTTTATTTCACTCTGCAAGTCCTTGTTTCCAGGGACCTGTAAGGACAGTGAGTGAATTGTTCTTGTGCTATATTGTGATTAAAAAAAACATTTTTTCTAGGGACAGAAAACTGTAGGTAGGGAGAGTGTTTTTTTTCTTTCACTCTGCAAGTCCTTGTTTCCAGGGACCTGTAAGGACAGTGAGTGAATTGTCCTTGTGCTATATTGTGCTTAAAAAAAACATTTATTCTAGGGACAGAAAACTGTAGGTAGGGAGAGTGTCAGTTTCTTTCACTGTGAAAGTCCTTGTTTCAAGGGACAGAGAAGGACACCTGAAGGTAGCCCTTATTGCTTTTTTCCCATCTCCCTGCAGGCCATCTATTAGAATGTCTGGAAGGCAAACAAGGAGAGGCAGACAGTCAGGAGGCAATAAAAGAGGGCAAGCAGGCTCTGTGTCTGGGGGCAACAGTGCTGGTCGTGGACGCGGTGCATTGTCATCAGCACATGGCCATGGGACACGCTTGTCCTTCTTTTCGGCAGCTGGACATGTTGAGCCACATCATGCCGAAGACTTGGTAGAGTGGATGACCAAGCCCTCCTCCTCCTCCTCATCCTCTCTCACCCAGGCTCAGGGTACTGGAAAAGCAGCTGCCAAAGCATCGTCTTCCCTGGTATCAATGTCAGACAAATCATCAGTCACTCCTTCCCTAGACCCACCATGTCCTCCTCCTGAGGAGTCCCCCGAACTGTTTCAGCACAGTGTTGGGTACATGCTCCAGGAGGATGCCCAGCGTTTCGAAGGGTCTGATGATGAAACCCAGCTAGAGGAAGGCAGTAGCGTGAGAGCAGACAGAGGGGATGCTCAAGAAGGACACCAATCTGGCAGTCATGTTCCAGCAGCTGCAGCATACTGCCAGATTGGCTCCAGTGATGAGGAGGGAGGGGATGATGAGGTCACTGACTCCACGTGGGTGCCTAATAGGAGAGAGGAGGAGGAGGAGGATGAGGAGGAGGCACATCTCCAACGAGGCAGGATGCCCTTTGGTGGCCAGCGTAAGGGCAGTACACCGACGGAATCACACCGCAGAGCTCCGCCTGTGCAGGGCGCTGCCTCTGCCCGTCATTCAAAAAGTTCTTTGGTGTGGGCCTTTTTTGAGGCTAGTGCATCAGATCGCACAGCTGCTGTTTGCAACATATGTCTCAAGCGTATATCGCGTGGCCAAAACATCAGCCGCTTGGGTACCACATGCCTGACCAGACATATGTTGACCTGCCATGCAGCTCGTTGGCAAGCCTACCTCAAAGACCCACACCAAAGAACAAAGCGGACCTCTCCTTGCACCGCATCAGCTGGGATCTCCAACCCCACTATAACTTCAGTCCTCTCTGAAACATGCACTGAGAGGAATGAAGGTGTAGAATTAGGTGTGTCACAGCCAAGTACTTGCGGCCACTCTGCTAGCAGTACACCGACGTCCGATTCTAGCAGGCAAATTTCCCTGCCCCAGCTGCTGGACCGTCGAAAGAAGTTCACTCCCAGCCATCCACATGCCCAGCGGTTGAATGCTAGCTTGGCTAAATTGCTAGCGCTTCAACTGCTGCCTTTTCAGTTGGTAGACTCGGCCCCCTTCCGTGAGTTTGTGCAATGTGCGGTTCCTCAGTGGCAGGTTCCCAAACGCCACTTTTTCTCACGGAAGGCTATTCCGGCTCTCTACCGGCATGTGGAAGGCAATGTCTTGGCCTCGCTGGACAGGGCGGTCAGCGGTAAGGTGCATATTACCGCTGACTCATGGTCCAGCAGGCATGGACAGGGACGTTACCTTTCTTTCACGGCCCATTGGGTCACTCTTTTGGCAGCTGGGAAGGATGCAGGACAAGGTGCAGTAGTGTTGGAGGTTGTCCCACCGCCACGCCTCCAAAATGCTACTACTGGTTGTGACACACCTCTCTCCTCCACCCCCTCCTCTTCTTCTTCCTCCATGGCCTCTTCCTGTGGTTTGTCCTATGAACCAGCGGTGCTCCGTAGCCGTTCACGGGGCTACGCAAGTACGCAGGCAAAAAGATGCCATGCCGTGCTTGCGCTGGTGTGTTTGGGGGACAGAAGCCACACTGGGGCAGAGGTCCTGTCTGCTCTGCAGGGCCAGGCCGAGAGGTGGTTGACGCCACGCCAGCTTAAGCCAGGAATGGTGGTTTGCGACAATGGCACCAACCTCCTCTCCGCCCTCCGACAGGGACAACTGACCCATGTGCCCTGTGTGGCTCACGTCCTTAACCTGGTGGTGCAGCGGTTCTTGGGCAGGTACCCGGGCTTACAGGATGTCCTGAGGCAGGCCAGGAAAGTCTGTGTGCATTTCCGCAGATCTTATAATGCCAGTGCTCGCCTGGCTGAGCTGCAAAAGGAGTTGAACCTGCCCAAGAACCGCCTTATATGTGACATGCCCACCAGGTGGAACTCAACGTTGGCCATGCTGCAGCGGCTGCACACGCAGCAGAGGGCCATCAATGAGTACCTGTGCGACTACGGCACCAGGACAGGGTCAGGGGAGCTTGGTTTTTTTTCTCCACGCCAGTGGGGCATGATCAGGGATGCATGCACTGTCCTGGCACCATTTGAGGAGGCCACGAGGATGGTGAGCAGTGACAGTGCATGCATCAGTGACACTGTACCTCTTGTCCACCTGTTGGAGCACACGCTGCGTGGAATAATGGACAGGGCACTTGAGGCAGAACAGAGGCAGGAAGAGGAGGACTTCCTTGCCTCTCAAGGCCCCCTTTACCCAGACAGTGTTCCTTCTGTCCCACCCATCGCACAGGAAGAGGAGGAGGAGGAGGAGGAGGAGGAGGAGGATTGTGTCAGCATGGAGGTGGAGGCTGGCACTCAGCATCATCAGCAGCAGTCTTTTAGGGATGATTTACAGTCCCAAGAAACCAGTGGACTTGTACGTGGCTGGGAGGAGGTGGCTGCGGATCATGTCGTCCTTAGTGACCCAGAGGACTCCGGAGCGAATGCCTCAGCAAACCTACGCTGCATGGCCTCCCTGATCCTGCAAAGTCTGCGGAAGGATCCTCGTATTCTTCGGATCAAGGAGAGGGACCATTACTGGCTGGCCACTCTCCTTGATCCACGGTACAAGGGTAAGGTTGCGGACCTTATGTTACCGTCGCAGAGGGAGCAGAGGATGAGACAACTCCGGGAGGCCTTGCAGAAAGGTCTGTGCAACGCGTTCCCAGAGACTGGGAGGTTACAAACTCCTGGTCCTGGACAACGAGTTGCTGAGGCTTCGGCCAGTCAAAGAAGGAGCGGTGGGGAAGGTGGCCGTCTGACCGATGCGTTCAGACAATTCTTTAGTCCGCAGCCCCAAAGTATGATCGGTTCCAGCAACCATCGCCAGCGTCTGATAAACATGGTGCAGGAATATCTAGGGGCAAGCTCAGACTTGGACACCTTTCCCACCGAAAATCCTCTGGCTTACTGGGTCTTGAGGATGGATCACTGGCCAGAGCTTGCACAGTATGCAATTGAGCTACTGGCCTGTCCTGCATCCAGCGTTCTTTCGGAACGCACATTCAGTGCTGCTGGAGGATTTGTCACGGATCACAGGGTGCGCCTGTCCACCGACTCGGTTGATCGACTGACTTTCATCAAGATGAACCAGTCTTGGATCACCACCAGCTACCACACACCTGATGCTGATATAACAGACTAATTGATTTTAACATGTCACATCCCTTCAAGACTGATGCTGATGCTGAGTGCCTGTGCTGTTATGTTGACTGGCTATCCTCCTCCTCCGAGTCCTCAATGATACGATTGATGATGATAGCTTGGAAGATAATTTTTGTTTATGGGTGCCGCCACCAGTGGCTAAGGCCCAATTTTTCAGCCCCTGTTTTACAGGGGCGTGTAATTACAATTTTTTTAGCAATAATTTGCCATAGGGCTCATTGCTGTGCTCCAAGTACAGTATCTGTGAGGGGTTGGAGTGTTGTGGCACCAGTGCCTAAGGCCCAATTTTTCAGCCCCTGTTTAACAGGGGCGTGTCATTACAATTTTTGAAGCAATACTTTGCAACAGGGCTCATTGCTGTGCTCCAAGTACAGTATCTGTGAGGGGTTGTAGTGTTGTGCCACCAGTGCCTAAGGCCCAATTTTTCAGCCCCTGTTCAACAGGGGCATGCAATTACAATTCTTGATCTAATAATTCACAGCAGGGTCCATTGCTGCACCCACCAAGAGTAACTCTGAGGGCTTACAGTCTTGTGGCAACGCCACCACCACCACCACCACGAAAGGCCCAATTTTTCAGCCCCTGTTCAAAAGGGGCATGTAATTACAATTCTTGATCTAATAATTCACAGCAGGGCCCATTGCTGCACCCACCAAGAGTAACTGTCAGGGCTTACAGTGTTGTGGCACCAGCACCACCATCAAAGCCCCAATTTTTACTACCACTGTTCAACAATTATATGTAATTAAAATTCCTGATATAATAGTTGACAGCAGGGCGTTCCAGCACCAACCAAGAGTAACTGAGTGCTTACAGTGTTGTGCCAACACCAACAACTAAGGGGCCTATTTCTGCAGAGTATATACGGCAGGTCCCTACTTTCAAACATCCAACTTACAAACGACTCCTACTTGCAAACGAAAGAAGACAACAGGAAGTGAGAGGAAATCTACCCCTAGAAAGGAAAATTCTCTCCTGTAAGAATAAATATGGGAGAAAGGGGTCTCATCTGTACTGATGCTTTATCAGCAATCCTTGTTTCAAGAAAAACACCACATTTCAAAAACAGTTGTCATTGGGACGGAAAGTGAGGTGAAATGTTCTGAACAGGGGCACAGACAGCAAAACAAATGTTACAGGGGTGATAACCCTTACCTATGTTTCCCAAAAAGTTTAAAAATAGATTTTTGGGCTGGAGCTACACTTCAACAATGTACCTGTTCAAAATTACAAACACATTCTACATAAGAACAAACCTACAGTCCCTGTCTTGTATGCACCGCCTGTATACGGCTGTTCAGAGTATATAGGGCCTTTTTTATTTTATGTGCGGGGTTCCCCTTAATATCCATACAAGACCCAAAGGGGCTGGTAATGGGCTGGGGTAGGGGGGGGGTCATGGGGTAGCTATGCCATTTTTCTTAAAGAATTTCATCCATATTACCGGGACCAGACATTACATTAAAGCCGCAAGCAGTTTTAAATGGCTTTTTTTTCCTTTAGAAGTGTCATTTTGTGCAGGGACAGTTCTAAACACGGGAAACACGTGGCACTTCACAGGCATACTTTAGACACCCCCCAGGTACGATATTTAAAGGAATATTTGACTTTTTTTTTTTCACTTTATGCATCATTAAAATGACTGCTCCCGAAAAACGACCGTTTTTAAAACTTCTTTTTGCATTGATACATGTCCCCTGGTGCACAACCCGGGTTCCCAAACCCTATTTATGACAATAACATGCATAATAGTTGTTATAATTAGCACTTTAGAATTCGAACGTTCGCATCCATTGTATTTAATAGGGTTCTAATGTTCGTTCGAACTTTCGGTCCGTTCGCGGGTTCTGGTGCGAACCGAACCCGGGGGTGTTCGGCTCATCACTAGCGATCAGTCCTGCCCACTGGGTTTGGGGCCAACCTTCCCTCTCAGCGGTCCATTCAAATGTTAGTAGGAAGGCCTCTGGATCATCATCTGCCGTCATCTTTGAAAGAAAGCGACCCACATGGATGGCTGAGGGCTTGTCTCCAATATCCTTCATTATCGCAGGTGACCCCTGTGCTAGCGTCTCCACAACCTCAGTAAGGGTTTTCCTATCTGCTTTTGCAGCAGTGGCAAGCTGTTCAAACAGCCTCTGCGATTGCTCCTGTACAGCACCAATCTGTTGGAACAGCACCTTGGTTTGCTCTTGTGCGATAGCGTTGGCTTGCTGTTGTGCAGCATTTGCTTGCCGCAATTCAGCGTTAGTTTTCTGTTGTGTAGCATTTGCTTGCTGCCATGCAGCGTTAGTTTGCTGTTGTGCAGCGTTTGCTTGCTGCAACGCAGCATTTGCCAACACCATTTGTTTGAGGAGGTCCTCCATGTTGTCACTTTAGGTACTGGCCTTTTAAGTAGTAACTTACTACAGCTGGTCGCAGCCTCCACCATATGTAACCTGGGGGACAGGTAGTCGGTACAAAAGCTCCCTGGGATGAGCAGGCACAGATACCAAGTCCATTGGATCAGTGAAAACACAGTGCTGTTTATTGGTGCTATATACAAAGTCAATGACAGGTGCTGTACAGTGTGCTGAAAACAAACAGAAGAAAAAATAGCAAAACAAAAGCCTAGCCGTGTCTCAGCTCTAACTATACAGTATTTACAGGCCCTCACTACCAGGCTGGACAAGCCTAGCGCTTGTCCGCTTCCACATCCAACAGAGTAACAAGTTTTACAAACCTTCTTGCTCTCACAGACCAATGCTGTCTGTGTTTCCCAGGCTGAGCAAATGCTGTCTGCTCAGGTGAGCTTTTAATTAACCTGGGGGAGAGAACCAACACCTGAAGTGGATCCTGGCTCAGAGATCCCTGAATGTATATGAGAGGAGCCTGGGAGATGTATAAACCCCGAATAGGACTTTCCCGGGCTCTCTCTGGGATGCTCTGCCACAATATACATACATACATACATACATACATATACATATAGGCGGTCCCCGACTTTCAAACATCCGACTTACAAATGACTCCTACTTACAAAGGGAGGGAGACAACAGGAAGTGAGAAGAAATCTACCCCTGGGAAGGGGAATTCTCTCCTGTAAGAGTTAATATGGGAAAAAGGTGTCTCCTCCACTGATGCTTTATCACCAATCCTTGTTTCCCTAAAAAACCCAAATTTTCTAAATCCAATTGTCATTGGGCCAGAAAGTGAGGTGAAATATTCTCAACAGGGGCACAGACAGCAAAACAAATGTTACAGAGGTGATGATCCTTCCCTAGGTTATCCAAAAAGCTTAATAGATTTTTTGGCTGGAGATACACTTACAAAATGTACCTTTTCCAAATTACAAACAGATGAACAAACCTACAGTCCCTGTCTTGTTTTGGAATGCCTGTATACTGCTGTTCAGAGTATATAGGGCCTGGGGGCCCCACGCCTTTTTTTTTTTATCTGGGTGCGGGGTTCCCCTTAATATCCATACAAGACCCAAAGGGCCTGGTAATGGGGAGGGGGGTACCCATGCCGTTTTTCTCAATGATTTTCATCTTTATTGCCAGGACCGGACATAACATTACAGCCGCAAGCAGTTTTAAATGATTTTTATTCCTTTAGAGTGTCATTTTGTGCAGGGACTGTTTTTTTTTTTTATAATTGTAATTTTTATTAGTTCAAAAGAAAAAAAGTTACAGTACGTAATAAACATAAACATCTCAAGGCATTTATCTGAGAGATATTAGTACATTTGAAAGGCAGTTGGTACATATTTAAGAGTACACTCAAGATAATATAAAAACCATACCAGTACGAATTGCATACATGTCATTAACAAATAGAAATTGCAGAGGACATTATGAACGATTACAGGTTGCAGAGACAGTGTAAGGCAACTCGCAACGAAGGGATCCGTACAGAAAGTCTAATCTTAAATCTCCTGTTCCCCATAACTCGAGGAGTCCCAAAGTTCCCAAACCCTGTCAAATTGAATCACTGTGTCATGTACTCTAGCCGTAAGAGATTCCATTCTCAGAATCTCTGCAATTAATTGCAGAAACTGCAGGTGAGAGGGGGGGGGGGTGGTGGACAACCAACACATCGGTATAGCCCTTTTAGCAGCCAAAAGTATATATGAGATTAAACGTTTAACAGATTTTGGGACCCCCGGAAAGGGAAGTCCGAGCAAATAGTGAATAGGGTCTAGAGGGAGAGATAGACTTGTTACAGACTGAAGAGTTTGCATAACCTCCGTCCAGAATGACCGTATAAGTGTACAGGACCAAAATATGTGAAAGTGTGAACCTATGTCAGTTTTGCATCTCCAGCATGTAGGGGGGAGGGTAGGGTTAACTCGATGAAGTCTATCAGGGGTTTTATACCAAAACATCAGAACCTTCACTGCTGTTTCCCTCTGAGTTACACATTTAGAGGATTTAAAAGTTGAAGACCATATTGCGGTCCACATTTGCAAAGGGATAGGGCGCTCCATTAGCAGATTCCATTTGCGCATGTATAGGTGCGTGTCAGCCGTTAAATCTTTAGATTCGTGTAAAATGTGATATATGGATGATATAAGATGTAATTGATGAGGGCCTTCCGCACACACGCGTTCAAAAGGAGTCGGTCTTTCTAGGGTAAGATTAGGGGACAGGGACTGAAAAAAGTGCCTAACCTGAAGATAGAAATAAAATAACTTTTGGGGGATATAGTATTTGTTTTGAAGGGTTGCGAAATCAAGAAATTTGCGAGTGACCGGGTTAACCAAATTTTGCAACTGAAACAATGGAGACTGCATCCATGGTAACAGACGGCCATAGACCAAACTATCAGGCAATACTGGATTCAGTAGTACGTTAGTAAGAGGAGGGCACAATGATGCAAGCGGAAATTTTGATTTGCATTTATGCCAAATGGAAATGGTGAATAGCATAGGTGCAAGACACATTCTCTTCAGTATGGGGTCGCCGTGTAAGGGTCTAGACCACACTAAAGAGCACAAATGTACCGGATAGATGGCACCTTTCTCTAATCTCCGACCACCCATTAGGGCTGCTCTGACATGACCAGGATACAACCGCCCTTAAATGAGTGGCTAGGTAATATCTAATGATGTCAGGTGCTCCCATTCCCCCCTGTGACCGCAAGGAAAATACCACCGTGCTGGCTATCCGATGTGTGCTATTATTCCATATGAACTTCAAAAACCCTCTCTGAAGAGCTTTAAGCTGACTGGTAGGAATGGCTACAGGGAGCGTATCAAAAAGATAGAGAAGTCTAGGCAATACAGACATATTTAGTACATTAATTCTGCCCAGCATAGTAATAGGGTATGCAGCCCACTGACGTAAATTTTTATAGATGTCCTGGAACAGAGGGGGAAAATTTGCAGCGTATATTGTACTGTACGAGGGGGTAATCTTCACGCCCAAATATGTCAAGGCATGAGAACACCACCTATAAGGGTATGTGTTTTGTAATTGTAACAACAGATCTGGCGGGACATGTATGGGGAGTACTTCCGTTTTAGTCGTGTTTATTTTGTAGCCTGATATAGACCCAAAATTCTGAAGGAGTGCATGTAGAGAGGGGAGTGACGTAATAGGGCTCGTTATTGTCAAGAGGATGTCGTCCGCAAAAAGGGATAATTTATATTCTCTATGTCTCATTAGTACCCCCTTAATATCTAGGTGACATCTAATAGCCTCTGCCAATGGCTCCAAACAAAGAATAAAAAGGAGGGGGGACAACGGGCACCCCTGTTTAGTACCATTGGACATAGGTATATATGGGGACAGAAAAGAGGCCATTTGTACCTGAGCAGACGTGCCTGTGTACAAGGCCTGTATAGCTTTAAAGAAAGGACCGTCAAACCCAAATCTCCGCAGTACAGAAAACATATAGGGCCAGCTTAAGCGATCGAACGCCTTTTGTGCATCCAAGCTCAATATAAGCGTTGGATGGGGAAATTTGTTTATCAGGTCAATCAAGTCCACAGTACGTCTTGTGTTGTCTCCAGCGTGTCGGGAAGGAACAAATCCTACTTGATCTTTGTTAATTAATTTGGGAATGAACTGGGACAATCTAGATGAGAGAAGTTTCGTGAAAATTTTATAGTCCGAATTTAATAGGGCTATATGCCTATAGTTGTCCGGTAAGGAATGATCCTTCCCCGGCTTTGGAATCACTGAAATATATGAATGTGTAAACTGGCTATGTGGAATTTCTCCTCGTAAAAGTGATGTATACAAGTTTATCATATGTGGCAATAGGGTAGGTAAAAAGGTCTTGTAGTATAGGTAGGTGAGGCCGTCGGGTCCCGGAGATTTAAGCGTGGGTAGGTCTTTGATAATTTTTGTAAGCTCCTCAGGGGTGATGGGGGCATTAAGCTTTTCCAGATCTGAGGAGGACAACTTCGGCAAGGGGAGAGTCTGAACGAACTGGTCAAACCTATCCTGAGTAAAATGAAAATTATTTTCGGGGGTAAGACAATTGTATAATTCTTTGTAAAAGTTACCAAAAACTTTGGTCATAGTTTGGGGACAATGAGTGGGGGTGCCATCTGTTTGGATCAACAATTCAGGGAAGGAATGGAATGGACGTGGTCTAAGTTTGTTCACTAGCATCCTATGTGGCTTGTTAGAATACTCGTAGAATTTTTGTTTCACCCACATAAGAGATTTTGTTGCCTTACTATACTCTAACGTTTTCAGTTGGTTGCGAAGAGCTACAATCCTACGGAGAGCCTCAACTGTTGGGGATCCCAGCAGAACCCGCTCCGCCCA
Source organism: Rana muscosa (assembly GCA_029206835.1). Lineage (NCBI taxonomy): Eukaryota > Metazoa > Chordata > Amphibia > Anura > Ranidae > Rana > Rana muscosa. The sequence continues at coordinate 79,014,036 of CM055126.1, forward strand.
CTTCAAGTCAGCTAATAGGGAGATCCGACGACTCTCGCCATCCTTCTTCAGACGAGAGCCCTCGGCAATACATGTACCACGGAAACAAGCCTTATGAGCCTCCCAAAGGGTAGAAACCTTATGTACGGAACCCACATTTAGTTCAAAATATTCATTCAAGCTTTTGGTCAGTCTATCCCTAATGGGGGGTGAACTGAGTAAGTGTTCATTAAGTCTCCAGTGGCAAGTCCTAGAGGGCGAGTCATGCAATAGCAGTTCTAGTGAAATAGGAGCATGGTCCGACCATATAATAGGAGAAATGTTGGAGTCTACTAGGAGAGGGAGTAAAGGGGACGTAATAAAGAAATGATCCAGTCTTGAGTACATCTTATGCGCCATAGAATAGAAGGTGTACTGTCTTTGGATCGGATGTCTGATTCTCCATGAATCCAGCAGTCTGTGTGCTCTGACCAGTTTCCTAAAGGAGGCGGATTGAGATATCACCCGTTGGGAAGGGGTGTCCCCAAAGAGCGTATGACGATCGCGCCTGTGGGACATAATCAGATTGAAATCTTCCCCTAATATCATGAATGGATTAGAGTACCTTTGAAGCCTATCAAAAAAATTGTTCAGAAATACCATTTGGCCCGAATTGGGCGCATATACATTGACCAAAGTAAATGTAGACGACATATATTCACAAATCAGGATGACAAACCTCCCCTGGGGGGTTGATGTATTTTTCTCTGACCTTTACCGGGCATGATTTTTTTATCAAAATAGCCACTCCAGCTTTGCCAGAAGGAGCAGATGCAACATAGGATGTGGGATAGAATTTAGATGCAAATTTCATCGAACCCCCGGTACGGAAGTGAGTTTCCTGAACTAGTATTATGTCCGCCCCTGACCGTCGAAAATCTTTAAGAGCAATCCAACGTTTTGAAATTGAGTTCAGTCCCTTAACGTTGTGAGATACTATCTTCAAAGCCATAATGAATCATTAAAACTACTGCATTGTAAACCTTGAAAACATATCACCTGTATAACTCGTGAACATAAAGTTGCCCTATACCTTAACAAGCAATCAGCACTGGTATGTTGTAGTAGAGATGTATTGGAAAAAAGCAAAATAAAAATATTAACGAATGAACCCAGGGGGGTTCTGAACAAAAAAAAAAACATAAGAGTCAAAGTTGTTACACCTGAGTAGTAGAAAACACTCAGGATTCCCATACCGAAGCCTGGGACCAAATGGGGCCACTTGGCAACTCCCATCACATGGAGACGTGAAGAGGGGGATCCCCCCGCTCTCCAGCAAAAAGAAAACAAAAAGGAAACTCTCATGAAAGTAAGATTAATAGGGCTATCAAACCCACTAGTGTCATCTCAATAAAGATAGAAAGAGACTTTCAAAAACTTCCAAAAAAAGAAAAAACTTTACCCCATGGGTGAGCAGAGTTGGAACTCCAAATGTCGGGTATCTTGACCACTGGTTGTTCAGATTGGTGGCTGCAAAAAAAAACAAAAAACAAAACAGCAAATAGAACACAGGTCAATTATCTGACACCAGGGTATAGGCTATTTCAGCCACAAAAAGATTAGAGCCAGCCTTGACTTCTTGACCTTTCAAGGGGGGCGTCTGGAGCCACGATGTGGAGTGGAGAAGGATTTCATCTGCTTTCTGCGGACTGGGGTCCATTCTCTGGAAGGCGTATTTGGTGCAATTCGATTTTGCTGGGTTGCTGGAATTGGCATCAGCTCTTCAGGCAAGGGAGGTAGGCCTAGACTTTTAATGAATGCTTCACCCTCATGCATATCACGGAGACAGTGTTGATTTCCATCTCGGGGTACAATCAAATGAAAGGGGAAACCCCAGAAGTATGGGACGCGCAGGTTTTGCAGATGGGATGTGATGGGGCGCAGGTTCCTACGTTTCGCCAGGGTCACTGGAGACAGATCGTTGTAGATCTGTATTTTAGCCCCATTATATTCAGTTGCTGATTTGTTACGTGTAGCAAGGGTCAGTGCCTCCTTGCTCTCATAGTAATGAAAACGTACTATGACATCCCTTGGCCTGTTACCAACGGGCGGTTTGGGACCCAGGGATCGATGTGCTCGGTCCATGCGCCAATCAATATCTGCAATTCTGGGGGCTAAGGTGTTAAACAACCCCAGCAAGTACTGGCGAAGATTGTTGTCTCCCACTGACTCCGGTATTCCTCGGAATCTCAGGTTCTGTCTCCTCTCCCTATTCTCCTGGTCCTCCTGTTGCAGTTGGAGTTGAGAGAAAGAGTTTTTCAATGTGGAAGTTTCCTCCTCCAATTCCTGCACATAATTGACCAAGTCGTCAAATTTATACTCAAGAGCATCAGTTCTGTCCCCAATTTGAGCTATTTCACTCCTTAACTCCTGTGAGAGTTTTCCCATTTCAGCAGCCATATTGCGTGTCATCTGCATGAGGAGAGCCTGGAGCTTTTCATCCATGAGTTCTGGGGTTAGAATGTTCTGAACAGTATGGGAAGACACTACGGGGGGTGTCCGAGTGCCCCCAGACTGTGAGCTTTGTGCAGCATGACTCTCCATGTCCTCTATCCCCCGCGAGGGATCCGTGGCCGCGAGCGGTTCCGCTAGTGCAGGCAAGGCCGGGGATTGCGGCCTAGTGACGAATCTGTCCATCGCGGTCAGCGTGTGTGGGTCTGTTTGCGGTTTGTAAAACTGTTTTTGCTGCCCGATTTTACCCATGGGGTGCTATAAGCTTACCGGATGGAAATGCGCTTACCCCCGTGGCGATCGTTGTTTCGTGGAAGCTTTACAGGGGTCAGGAGTGCGGGCGGGATCCGGAGCTCAGCCTCTACACATCCGCCATGTCCAAGAGCCGTCTGGGACTGTTTTAAACACGGGAAACACGTGCCACTTTTATTTTTTCACTTTAAGCATCATTACAATCACTGCTCCCGAAAAAAATGCAGTTTTTAAAACTTTTTTTTGCATTGATACATGTTCCCTGGGGCAGGACCCGGGTCACCAAACCCTTTTTAGTACAATAACTTGCATATTAGCCTTTAAAATTCGCACTTTTGATTTCTCACGTTTGAGTCCCATTTGCGCAAACTTTCGGTCTGTTTGCATGTTCTGGATGCGAACCGAACCGGGGGTGTTCGGCTCATCCCTAATGGGTGGTCCATGCAAGGTTTTCGAGCTGCTCTCACGTTTTTCCCATTGTATCTTTTTCTATTGCTAAAAGAGTGAAGGCAGCATTCTGGCTGTGTGTTTTTTGGTTCTTTTAATTTTTGTTTTGGAAGCTATGAAGTATCTCTCTCACATTTGTATCTGAATGTTTGTCTCATGTTTTAGTCATTGTTTGTATATAGTAACATTAATATGTTCGAACTTACCGTGGCGATCCTCCTATGCGTTGCGGCTGTTGTATTCTTGTAGGAACAGGAAAGTAAGGGTTACAGAGGGTTTTGTTGAATTGGTTTTGAAGAATGTCATTGACAATTTACCAATGTACAGGAATGTCATTATTGTTTGAAAATACTTTGCAGGTTAAATATGAGGGATAGAGTAATAATTTTTGCTTCTAAGTATTTTTTCAGGTCCAAGGAGTTTCTGAAAGTGTACCTAAAAACCAGGTGTATGTAGACAGCTGTACACATTTCATTGTTTCTTTTTTTTTTTCCCCTGCACGCCTCCCTGCATTTCTTCCTTCAGTTTGTAATGAAGAAGAAAATGGGGGGATAAATGTAAGTGACAGTTTTTCAAACTTAAGCCTTGTACACATGGGCGTGAATCCCGTCGAAAAAAAAAAAACGTTGGTTTCTCGACGGGATTCCTGGCAAGATTTTCTAGCCAAGCCCTGTGTACACACACACATTCAAAAGAACCACCGTTCTTTTGAATGGCAATAACGCAGTGACGTCATTGACTACAACGAGCATGCACTCGTCACATTCTATGCCATCGCCGCCATCTTGTTTCACCCTACACTACCCTTGTATGCTACCGCGCATGCGTCGAAGTCTCATCGAGCGTGCGCGGGCTTACCGGGGGACAGGTAAGCTCGTAGCATCGTACACACACACAGTTTTCTCATCTGGAAACAGGCCGACAAGAATCCCGACGAGAAAATAGAGAGCAGGTTCTCTATTTTTCTCGTCGAGATTTCCAGCAGTTTTCTCAACGAGAAACCATACACACAAACGGTTTTCTCGCAAAAAAGCTCTCCCAGCAGTTTTCTTGCTGTTTCTTGCTGAGGAAAACTGGTCGTGTGTACGAAGCTTAACAATACTAACCTTTTTAATTCTAACCAAGTTTGTGCCACGACTGTCTTTCTTTGATGGAATTTGAATCAGCAAGCAGCAGTCTGGTGAAGGACGCTCCCATAAAAACCTTTTTGTCAATGGTTCCAGGTATTACCCCCCAGATAGTAAGCCACGCACAGGTTATGCAGTGACCACAGTCCCACAGATCTGGTTTTGGTTGACCTCCAAACAAACCTCATATGGCAATAACCCAGAGTAGTGCTTTCCTCATTAGCTGTCGCCTACACATAGGCGTGCGCACATGGTGTGCCAGGTGTGCCCAGGCACACCCTAATCACCCTGTGCAGCACAAATTCCCCCTACTGCCCTGGTTACCATCTTTCCCCCCGCAGCGCTGCCTGCTTTCCTTCTCTCCTATCGGCTGTTGCTGCTGGGATGTTTTAGGAGTGGGGAAGGCGCCAGTAAACATGTAATTTACCGGCCCCTTCCCTTTCTGAATGAACATCGTGAGTGATCGGTAGTGTGTGTTTGGGCTTTGGGGTGCACAACCTAATGCAATAGGCTGCGCACACCTATGCGCCTACATTCTCAGCTGATGGGGTAGGTGCAGTCACTGTAACATGAACTTCAAAAGGTCCACCACAGGGTTCATGAGTCCCTCCTGGACCCTGACACAATAACCAGTTTACATTCTTTCCAACCAGGTGACTGGGTCGTTGTAAAGAAGGTTGAGGGTTGAGACCACGCCAGCCACTGCAAAAAGCTGCTCAACCACACCAAAAAATTAGTTTATTTATATTTTTTTTGTTTAGTATATTTTAGCAAGGGTAACGATGAAAAGCATCCCAACTTATTGTTTAAAGTGAATTCCCGGCTAGCAAAGAAAGCAAACAGGACCAATTGATGGGTCTACTCTAAATCTCCACCAAGCTTTAGTACCCCAGCGATGATGATCTTAAATAGCGGAGGGTGGGGCCACCTGTGACGTGCGTGGGCGACCCCGCCCCCTCTGATGCAACAGGGTTTCTGGAGGTTTCCCCGTGGCATCAAGGGTGACCCCGCCCCCCTCTGACACCACGGGAAACCCCCGTGGGCTCACCCGTACATGTCACTGGGTAACCCCGTGGCATTTCCCCGTTGCGTCAGAGGGGGGTGGCTATTTAAGAGCTGTCATGGCGGGTCTAGCGTCATTCGGTGGGTGCCTCCCATGGAGGCAGAATCGGATTGGGGCGGCGTGTTTTTCCATATCCCGGGTCGAGGAAGGATTACATCACTGGAATTTATTTTTCTTTTTTAATAAAAGGACTTGTCCCAAGCTGTGCCTGTGTTTTTTACCATTTTTGACACTTTTTTTGTGAAATGGTAGGGGTACAATGTACCCCGTTACCAATTCACATTGGGGGCAGGATTTGGGGGTCCCCTTTGTTAAAGGGGGCTTCCAGATTCCAATAAGCCCCTCGCCCGCAGACCCCCACAACCACCGGGCAAGGGTTGTGGGGATGAGACCCTTGTCCCCATCAACATGGGGACATCCTCCCCATGTTGAGGGCATGTGGCCTGGTACGGTTCAGGAGGGGGCGTGCTCTCTCGTCCCCCCTCTTTTCCTGCGGCCTGCCAGGTTGCGTGCTCAGATAAGGGTCTGGTATGGATTTTGAGGGGGACCCCTACGCCATTTTTTTTTAATTGGCGCAGGGTTACCCTTAATATTCATACCAGACCTGAAGGGCCTGGTATGGAATTTGGGGGGCCCCCATGCTATTTAAAAAAAAAAAATTGGTTCGGGGTTCCCCTTAATATTCATACCAGACCCAAAGGGACCCTACAATTCATTATAGCCGCTAGTAGTTTTAAATGACTTTTGTTCCTTTTAGAAATGTCATTTTGTGCAGGGACTGTTCTAAACACGGGAAAAATGCGCCACTTTACAGGCATACTATAGACACCCCACAGGTACGAAATTTAAAGTAATATTTCACTTTTATTGTTTCACTTTAAGCATTATTAAAATCAATGCTCTCGAAAAAAATGCAGTTTTTAAAACTTTTTTTTGCATTGATACATGTCCCCTGGGGCAGGACCCGGGTCCCCAAACACTTTTTATGACAATAACTTGCATATTAACCTTTTAAAATGAGCACTTTTGGGGGGGGGGCGCATGCGCGGCGCGAAACTGGCAAGAAGCTAGGTGAAGGAGCTCCGTGAGGCGGTCAGGAAATCTTGCACTCCCCAGGGCCATTTTACACAATATTTCTTCTTTTATAGCCTGACCCCCCCGAGGGACTCGTAGTGCATGCCATCGGCGAAGAAGCACAAACAGAAAACCGCCCAGCGTTCTCTAACAAACTATCTTCTGAGAGTCCGTGAGCAGACGGAGATGTCCCAAGATGGCGACCTCCCTAGGCCCGACACGCCTGAGACCTTCAATCCAGCGGCCTCCCCTTCGCCTTCATCGGAGCGGAGTGAGTGTTTCCCTCAACTCACGAAGGCGGACCTGGATAGCAGCCTATGAAAAGTTGGCCCACAAGTTCCAAGCAGAACTCCACAAATCGACCAACACTCTCTCGCTGGAAATTGCGACGCTGGGTGGACGGACCGATGTCCTCGAGGTGAAGCACGACAAGCTACAACTGGCTTATGTCGACCTTCGTAAAGAACATGAGATGCTGTCGGACACGGTCTTACAACGCCAGGACAGCCTCGAAGACTTGGATAACCGGAACAGAAGAAACAACATTCGGGTGAGGGGCCTTCCAGAAACGGTCATGGAACTCCCCGAGGCTGTTTGTAAGTTATTCCAGTCGCTCCTTCCAGACCTGCCGAATGAGTCGTTCATCTGCGACAGACTCCACAGAGCTTTACGACCCAAGCCACCACCTGAGAAGCCTCCCAGGGACGTTGTCATGTGCCTTAAAGACTTCTTGGTTAAAGAGGAGATCCTCCGGGCCTCACGCAACACCCCACGGATCCAACTAGACTGTACCACGCTTCAGATCTACCCAGACATTTCCCCGGCGACGACGGATGAAGGAGGTCACGTCGGTACTTCAAGCAGCGAGGATTCGCTACAGATGGGGTTTCCCGTTCAAGCTTACGATCCCCCACAACGGATCGACCTACACAGCTACGAACGTAGCGGAGGGGAAGTCTATCCTGGTGAAACTGGGCCTCCTAGAGCCACAACAGGTACCGAGACGTCCCCCCACGCCCCGCCCTTCCCCTATCTGGGCCACTCCATCTCCTAATCGTAACCACGGGCCTCGGCATCCGCCTGCCCCATGATCGACTCCGGTCGTTGTTCGCTGTTGTAGTTCAATATGTACGGCGGATCCCGAATGAAGAGTCTCCGCCACCGCTCTGTCCATTCTTCGGTATGGTTCATCACTGCAGGCCACCCTGGCCGACTTCTTTGCTTTCGCAGACTCCGATGGGGATTCGTAGAGGACTCCGACTCCTGATGACAAGTTACGAATCGTCCCGGTGAGCATTCGTTGCAAGGCATATCTTTTAGCTCCCTGATTTCCTGACCACGGGGAGTTGTCAGTTCTTCTCTACCGCTTGTTTACCCCCTTCCACGTTTAAACTCATTATACTGAACGCCTCTCTCCCACCTGTTTTTTTTATTTAGGAGAGAGCTGTTTTCTGACCCTCGCTCCTTTCTCTTCCTCCCCCTGGACCTAGGGGAGATGGAGCACATGTGGAGGACTGGTTGTACCAGTCCAATGCATATAGGTTGGCTGGTCTGGTTGTTTCCCCCTTCCAGACCCCTTAAGGTTTATTGTTTTTCCTTATTCTATTGTTATGCTTTATTTAATACTGTCTGCGTTCACGATTGCTATAATCTTACTGCTTTTGCAAAGATTCACTATATCTTATGTAAGCTATACACAGGTTGCTATTTGTCTAACCCCTCTGGCTCTGGAGGGTTGGCATCTCCAGGTTTTTAACACACCAAGCCCAATATCATCCCAAGGCTCGCTTCCTCCCAACCTAACTGATGGGTCTAAAGGTCATTTCACATAATGTGAGGGGCTTTAACTCCCCCCAAAAGAGGTGGAAAGCTTTCCAAACTTATAAACGTCTGGGGGCGGATGTATTATTTTTACAAGAGACTAATTTTTCTACAACGTCCCACCCTAAATTTTTTGAAAAATCATACGGAATTCGCCAGTTCACCACTTACGATTCCAAAGCCAGAGGGGTAGCCATCTTTATCAAGAATAATGTCTGTTTTGAGGTGAAACGCACGTATAAGGACCCTAGCAGATTCTTGATCCTGCAGGGGGAGATACACGGGAAGACCCTGACCTTAGCAAATGTATATGCCCCTAATGCAGCACAGGGCTCTTTCTGCTGGTCATTTTTCCACACCCCAGAGCGGTACGCATCATCCCATTTGATTATAGGGGGGACTTCAACCTGGTTGCCCACTCTTCCCTGGATAGAAGCAGGGTTTCCAGTTCATCCCAAGCTTTCGCCAAATCCCTTTTAAAGTCACTTGAATCTCACCAGCTCATTGATACTTGGAGGGCCCTTAACACGGGGGCCAGGGAGTATACTCACTATTCATGCCCACATGACAGCTATGCTAGGTTAGACTATGTCTTTAGCTCACCGATACTGTTAGCTAATTCTTCATTGGCTTCAATACACCCCTGCCCATGGTCGGACCACCAGATAGTATCCTTCTCTACATCCCATGTAGGCCTAGCCCCTGCGACAGCCACATGGAGGCTGAATGACTCACTGTTATCAGACCCTGAGATAGTAGGATTGGTGTCAGAACAATTGATGGAATATTTCCATCTAAATGATGTGGAGGATATCTCCCCTCCAATTTTATGGGCAGCACACAAGGCGGTGCTGCGGGGCCGTCTGATAGAATTAGCCACGATCGCCAAGAGAAAGAAGCTTGCACTAATTAGGACCCTCACATTAGACCTCAACAGACTATATCATGCTCATCCCCTGACCCACTCCCCTGATATTTTGAACCAAATTAATCTAAAGAGAGTTGAATTAGACACCATTCATTCAGAACGCACTGAAAAATCTCTTCGATGGTCTAGGGCGAAGTTCCTGTTCCACAGCAATTCGGCTTCAGCCATGTTCACTCGTAAGTTACACCAATCCCTCCAGCCTCCCCACGTATACAAGCTGAGGAACTCTTCAGGCCAGATGGTTTCCCACCCCAAAGAGGTCCTCAGTATTTTCACTTCGTTCTATAGCTCCCTCTTAGCTCCCCCTACGTCGCCTCCTCCAGTCGGTGTGGAGGCATGGCTTGATTCGTTGAGTCTCCCCTCCCTATCACAGGATCAACTGATTAGCCTAAACACCCCTTGCACGGAGCAAGAAGTCCTCTCGGTTATTAAATCCCTGAAGACCTCCACAGCTCCGGGCCCAGACGGTTATTCAACCACATACTATAAAAAATTTGCCAACGCGCTGGCCCCCAGACTGACAAATGTTTTCAACCATGTCCTGCAGGGCAATCCTCTCCCGACAGAAATGCTTTCTGCTAATATGACTCTAATCCCCAAACCCAATAAGGACCATTCCTTGCCACAAAATTACAGGCCGATCTCAGTTCTCAATAATGATATGAAAATTCTAGGTAGGGTCCTGGCGGATAGGCTAGCCCCACTGATCACTACCCTTATAGGCCCTGAGAAAACAGGCTTTATCCCCTCGAGACAGATCACTGATAATATCCGCCTGGCATCAAACATTATCCAAGATGCTGATATATTCAAACGCAGGGTTTTGTTGCTAGGCTTAGATATACACAAGGCGTTCGACAGTGTTTTGTGGCCCTATATGGATGTGGTATTGTCTAAATGGGAATTTGTTAATGGGTTTAAAGCGCTATATCATGACCCGCATACACGAGTTAAACTTCCTGGTTGCACCTCCGAGTACTTTCCCCTCAGTCGGGGTACACGCCAGGGCTGCCCCCTGTCCCCCTTGATGTTTGCTTTGGCCATTGAGCCGCTGGCCAGAGCGATCATCGCGAACCCTGATATTAGAGGATATCGCAAGGGGGATGAGGAATATAAATTGAGCTTATACGCGGACGACGTGCTCATGTTTCTCCCAGACCCAGTAATTTCCATTCCCAACCTCCTCACCACTCTTCAGTCCTTTCACTCCTATTCTGGTCTGGGAGTTAACCTAGCTCAGTGCTCGGCACTCCCTATTAACATTTCGCCACAGATCTCCTCAAACCTTAGGGAGGCCTTTGGCTTCTCTATGACAGGACATACACTCCAATATTTAGGTATACGTCTGGCCCCCTCCCTTAGATCAATGTATAGCGCCAACTACCCTCAAGCCTTCGGGATGGTTAGGCAGTGGCTCAAAATTTGGTCCTCATTCCATATCACTCTCCTGGGTAGAGTCACAGCTATAAAAATGTCTATCCTACCAAAACTTCTATATTTCTTTAGAGCCCTGCCCCTATATATATCCCGCCAAACACTGCTACAGATCCAAAGGGAAATAAACCAGTTTGTCTGGAATAAGAAACATCCCAGATTTGGAGGCCTTTTTACATTTAGACCCATGTCTCAGGGTGGTTTAGGTCTCCCGGATATCTGGCTATATTATCTGTCCACCAGACTGGCCCAGACGGCCCAGTGGCACGCCCCTATGGATAAAATCCCTTGGCTCAGATTCAAAATGTCCTCTGTCCAGCCACACTATGTCCCGGGCCTCCTGTGGCGTTTGGACATGAAACCCAGGGAGTTGGGAGCACTTAATAGCATTGTCGAACAGACCATTCATCTATGGTCCTTATACCAACACAAGTTCAAACTTAGATCCAATAGGCCTCCCTTGACCTCCTTTTTGGGAGATCCGAGATTCCCTCCGGCTTACAACTCCCCTGGGGATTTCTCTTGGTGGATACAACACTCCCTTACCTCCTTGGCGGCCCTCACACATAACACGCATCTTTTCTCCATCTCGCAACTCCAACAGAAATTTGATATCCCTCGCTCTGAGTTTTACAGATTTTTGCAAATTAGACACTTCTTTGACTCCCTTGGCGCACCTGAGGCCCGCCATTCCAAGACCACTTTTGAATCAATATGTAAGAGTCTATCGAGAGATAGGGGCACCATTTCCACCATATACAGATACCTTCTCGAGCTTCCCCTCCCTGAGAGGTCAGTGGCCATGGTCAAGTGGGAATCCAACCTGGGTGTGGAGTTCTCTGTGGAAGAATGGGAGGACATGTTAAATATGCATAAGTGCACACGATCTATAGCAACAAAGGAAATGGTTGTGAAACTGCTCACGCGGTGGTACCTCACCCCAGACAGGGTACATAGATTCTACCCCGGTGTTTCGGAGATGTGTTGCAGATGCGGTCAGAGCCCGGGCACTTTGCTCCATACATTTTGGAGCTGCCCCCTTCTTCACCTCCTCTGGGGTCGGGTTGCCACTAGCGTGGCGCAGATCACTCACATTATCTTAGACTTGACTCCCTCAATGTGCCTTCTTTTCACCTCTATTCCAACACTGACACCACCTCAACAAAAACTGGTCAACACTCTGTTTTGCGCGGTCCATTGGGCCATAGCTTTGAACTGGAAATCCCTGACGGTTCCCTGGCCACAGGTCCTCCAGAGGATGGAGACGATCCGTCTTATGGAACGTATTCATCATACTATCTTGGATTCCATGCACATCTTCCATGCCAAATGGGCCCCTTGGTCCCCCTCGGGAACGATCCCTTAGAGTGGTACCTATTACTGACAGCACTTATTGGCTATATAATTTTAATAACCAGAATTCTGTGTTGTAGGTACCAGGCCTGTACTTATATTCGCATTGCTTCATTTTAGAGTTTGGAAATGGCAGATTATCTATCTTAGGATGCAGTGAGTTAGTTAAACGTATAGAATGTTATATAAAGCTTATGTTCCTTTTCTCTTTCTCATCTCTGCAATGCTGTGTCATTTGCAGCTCTTTCTTTATCTTTCATCCCCCCACTCTTCTTCTCTTGTGTTTTCTTCTTTTCCCCTTTCTTGCATTATGTTATATGTACTTCTGACTGGGCTGCGTCCCTATCGTATCTGTATTATCATTGTTCACTTTTTCTAATAAATAAAACGTTTGTATTAAAAAAAAAAAAAATTAGCACTTTTGATTTTTGGCTGTTCACATGTTCTGCTGCGAAGCGAACCGGTGGGTGTTTGACTCATCCCTATCTAGGAACCATAAAATGCCAGGAAGTGCACTACTGTTTCAGGAGGATTAGAAAATATATGTTCATTATAACATAGCTCAGATCCAATTTAAGGGCAAATTTTAACTTCAAAGTAAATTTGTCTTTTAGAATTCTTTTACTACGTAACATTATTGTGCTAATCTGCAAAATCCCCAAACTCTTCATGCTCAGTAATCATTAAAATGCCAAGGGATATGTTTTCCCCTGTGTGCAAATAATAATTCATAAATATCCAATATATACACTATATAAAAGCTAAGGCGCATGGTATGTTAATCTAACCCACTGAACATGTTTCTGTTGTAGTCTTTATGAATTTTGTGATTATGCCACAGTTTATATGAGTTTATATTTAACAAAATCTAAGGTAGGTCAAATCCTTAAAGAGCTAAGAAAAAGTATTTTTCTGAATTATTTTTTATTAATATATAATACATATTCAGTATTTCCTTGTTTGTTTTTTTTATCAAAAAGTGTTTATTAAACAAGTTCAAACACTTTTCCAATATACAGACATTGTATTTGAATATAACAACATGCACAGTGTATAGTCCTCCCAGAATTCACCAGAACCATCTTATCCTTAAACTTGATAAGTTTACAACAAACTGATATGTACAGATTAATACTGTTCATCTGGTGTTATCCAACATTAACCCATTATGGTCCTCCCGCAGGGCATTGCAACAATCTGGACATCACCAATTCCCTGGGACTCAGTCCAGGGGTATTTAGCCATGGTGCCCATATCCTTTTGAATCTTTTAAGTGGTGTGTCAATAGCATTTGGTAGCAAAGTGAGATAATCCCTTTAGTTTCCGTGCTAGTCTGCAGCAAGTGAAAAATGGGGGTGCTTGACATGGCCCAGTGGCTAGCGTCTCCCTGCACTCCCACCACATGTGGGAGCTGGAGATAAGAGTGGTACATGGTAGAGGGTAGATTAAACCTGGCTCGCGACTCAGGGAAGGACAACAGCCTGTCGCCCTGAAATATGTGCGATAGCAAAGTCACGCCGAAGGATCACCACCTGGGGCCCTGTTGCAATTTTGCCAGTTCGACATAGGAGAGATTCCACCATATCGGACTATATTCTGTAAAGCCTGTCACCCTTATCTGTCTACCCTTATTCCAGATTTTCTGGATTAAAGTAAAGGTGGGTGTCTGTTTATTTGATTTGTGGAACATCTGAGCCTCCAGGCCCATCGGAACAGTCTCCGCTCCAGACCCAGTCAACAGCAATCATGCCGAGGAACCGGCCGGATCCTGGGCCATTGATCCAATCAGATGCTGCATTTTGGCCGCAATGTAGTACAGCCAAGGATTGGGCACTGCCAATCCTCCAATGTCCTTAGGATTCTGCAGCAGTTCTAATTTAATTCTGGGGGGGCCTATGTTCCATAATAAACGTCTAAAGAGGGTGTTAACCACCTGAAAGATTTTCAGGTGGATCACAACCGGAGAGTTGTGTAGAAGATATAGTAGCTGTGGCATCAGTATAATTTTTATTAAATTTGCCTTGCCTGCCAGTGAAAGTTTAAGTTTGTTCCAGGTGTTGATTTTGTCCCTAAATCTAGACAATAGGGGGTGTATGTTTAAAGGGCAATAGTCCACAAGTTTAGGTGTTATTTGTACTCCCAGGTATTTTAATGACGTCCCCATCGGGATAGGACAGTAGTCAGGCAGATCCACCGCCCGCTCCCCGTCCAGCGCCATCAGTGCCGACTTGGACCAATTAATTGTCAGGCCGGAGAAATGCCCGAATCTAGAAATAATGGTGGTCACCTCAGCCAAAAAAGAGTATTTTCTTGTTAATAAAACATTTTTTTTTTTAATTCTTGCTCATTATCAATGGATCTTGTTTATGAAAAGTGGGGCGGAGGAAAAATGGGAATGTTGCCTATTGGCATCAGTCATGCTTAACTTTTTATTCACAAACCTTAAAGTGGATGTAAACCCACTCTCATCCTTTCTAAAGTACTGCCATAGTGCTGATCTATAAGGATATACATGCCTCCTGCATGTATCCTTACCTGTCAAATGTCTCCCCTCTAGTCTGTTATGAGAACTGAAAAACTGCAGATCCTGTGGGTGGATCTGTTGTCTGGATCTCAGTGGGTGAAGTCGTGATGTCAGTAGACTCCCCGCCCACCTCTACACTCCTTGTCAACATGCATTTTCTCCTGGGTATTCCTTAGACTAAATTCTGCTATGATTATTAAGATCCAGCACAGTGGTGTAGTGGATAGCACTTTCACCTAGCAGCAAAAGGGTCGCTGGTTTGAATCCCGACCACGACACCATCTGCCTGGAGTTTGCATGTTCTCCCTGTGTCTGCGTGGGTTTCCTCTGGGTACTCCGGTTTCCTCCCACACTCCAAAGACATGCTGGTAGGTTAATTGTATCTTTTCCAAATTGGCCCAGTATATATGTGTGTACAACTGTGTGTCCCAAGCGCGTCGAGATCCTACGGGGTAAAATGACCGCACCAGCCAAGCAGACGCTGGCTGCAAAAAGCGCCTAGAGGCGATTCAGTTTGCATGTGAGCGCTATACAAGTCCTTCATTCATTCATCCAGTCAAAATCCAGAAAAGTAACCACATGACTTCAGAAAAGGAGTGGGGGTGGGAATTAAAAAATAATGCCTCTCTCAGGCTAGTGCATGAGATATGTAAATAACATGTCATTCACAGCAAGGGGGAAGAACGGACAACAATTTTCTCCTGTTTGTGCGTTTATCTCGGGTTTATATCCACTTTAACTGAGAACATTTAAAAAAATGTGTTTGGCTGCTATAGGCAAACAATTCAGTTTTATATTTATTTTTGAGTTTCCCACAAGGTCGAATTCCAGATGATGCATTACCAAGATTTTATAATACACAGCCCTAGGTAGCTGCGAACCAACACCTCTTCATTACCTGAGAATTATAAGTTACCAAACAGAAAATAAAAATATGGTTATCATATTGGTAACAATACCTTCTCTGTATTACCATACGGTGATTAAATCACATTTGGTTTAGCCAGGCCTACATCCAGACCCCCCTTTCCAGAAGTCTTATATCCTCCTCGTGGCATTGATGTATGGCTTTTTCAAGAAGTCTTCACAGGTGTTGAGATAAAATTACAGAGATCCTCTGAAACTATCTAACAAAATGATATTGCAAAGATTCTTTGTGACTAAAAAGGTGTAGGGGCTGCTCATATTATATTACAACAAAGAGGCTTATAATGTGACCTATTAACTGTACAGCTCAATTGAAAAACAAATTGAAATCTTTTAGGTGGAGGGAAATAAAAATAAAAAAATAAAATAATATGGTTGCATAAGTGTGAACACCCTTAAACTAATACTTTGTTTAAAGACCTTTTTGATTTTATTACAGCACTCAATCTTTTTGGGTATGAGTCCATCAGCATGGAACATCTTGACTTTGCAATATTTGCCCACTCTTCTTTGCAAAAACACTCCAAATGTGTCAGATTGCGAGGGCATCTGTGTACAGCCCTCTTCAGATCACCCCACAGATTTTCAATCGGATTCAGGTCTGGGCTCTGACTGGGCCATTCCAAAACATTAATCTTCTGTTGAACCCATTTCTTTTGTTGATTTGGATGTATGCTTTGGGTCGTTGTCATGCTGAAAGATGAAGTTCCTCTTCATGTTCAGCTTTCTAGCAGAAGCCTGACGGTTTAGTGCCAATATTGACTGGTATTTGTAACTGTTCTTAATTCCCCTCTACCTTGACTAAGGCCCCTGTTCCAGCTGAAGAATAACGGTCCCAAAGCATGATGCTGCCACCACCATGCTTTACTGTGGGTATGGTGTTCTTTTGGTGATGTGAAGTGTTTTTGCACCAAATATATCTTTTGGAATTATGACCAAAAAGTTCAACCTTGGTTTCATCGGACCATAACATATTTTTCCACATGCTTTTGGGAGACTTCAGATGTGTTTTTGCAAAATTTAGCGAGGCTTTGATGTTATTCTTTGTAAGAAAAGACTTTAGTCTTGCCACTCTACCCAGACATATGAAGAATACAGGAGATTGTTGTCGCATGTACCACACAGCCAATACTTGTCAGATAATCCTGCAGCTCCTTTAATGTAGGCCTCTTGGCAGCCTCCCTGACCAGTTTTCTTCTCGTCTTTTCATCAATTTTGGAGGGATGTCCAGTTCTTGGTAAATGTCACTGTTGTCCCATATTTTCTCCACTTGATGATGACTGTCTTCACTGTGTTCCACGGTATATCTAATACCTTGGAAATTCCTTTGTACCCTTCTCCTGACTGATACCTTTTAACAATGAGATCCCTCTGATGCTTTGGAAGCTCTCTGCGGACCATGGCTTTTGCTGTGGGATGCGACTAAGAAAATGTAAGGAAACACCTACTAGAACAGCTGAACTTTTATTTGGGGTAATCAGATGGATTTTAAATGATGGGCAGGTGTGTACTGAAATGTACTTAATTCTGAACACAGCTACATCCCCGGTTACAAACGGGTGTGCACACTTATGCAACCACATTATAACATTTTTTTATCCCCCCCCCCTAAAAGATTTCAGTTTGTTTTTCAATTGAGTTGTAAAACCTGACATTTTAGCAGGGGTGTTTAGATTTATTTTATATCCACTGTATTTTATCAGAATTTTAATAAATCTGATTTAAAAAAGAGAAACTTCGAAAAGGGACAGCTGGAACATTTCCTGGAGATAAGTATACTTACATTTTTCAAAGGTGCAGAAAAAGAATAGATGTCTGTTTTGGGTAGAGATTAGGGATGGGCTATCTGTTCGCGTCCAACATGAGTTTTACTCGAACATTGCCTGTTCGCCAAACAGCGAACAATTTGGGGTGTTCGCGGCAAATTCGAAAAGCCGCGGAACACCCTTTAAAAGTCTATGGGTGAAATCAAAAGTGCTAATTTTAAAGGTTAATATGCAAGTTATTGTCATAAAAAGTGTTTGGGGACCTGGGTCCTGCCCCAGGGGACATGTATCAATGCAAAAAAAGTTTTAAAAACGCCCGTTTTTTTGGGGAGCAGTGATATTAATAATGCTTATAGTGAAACAATAAAAGTGAAATATTCCTTTAAATTTCATACCTGGTTAGAAAAGTCCCTGCACAAAATTACATTTCTCTTTCGTTCATGGACGGACACAGCCTTAATCTTGACAAAGTGGGTATTAGCTTTCCTTCAGGAGTGACTAGGCAGAAAGTGTTAACAACTTCAAAGCTGAACAGCCCCGCCCAGGGGGCGGTCCTACTGGCTATATCCCCTCAGATAAATTTTTTCTGCCTAGCTAAAAAGGGCCCATAGGCCTGGGGGTTTTATTGTTCCAGATTGAAATGTTATTATTTTATTTTTATTTTTGTTCCCGTGATCTTCGATCAACTGCCAACTGCCAACTGGGTGACAGGCTGGATCCCAGATCCTTGTAGTCTCCCCAGTTTCGGCCATGGAGTGTGTGCCAAACGTAGCTACGCGCTGGGTCGTCCACGACATGCCCGTCGCTCTACGGGTGGCCGTGAGCTATACGCTCCAGGGCATGCATACGACCGGTCTATAGAGGCCAAGTCACAGCAGCCGGGCTGACAGTCCCCTCCGTCACCATGTGGAAGGTGGCCTGTCTGGCCTGTCTGGGATGCTTCCAGCACAATCCACGCAGGAAGGGTAAGTAGTAATCCCCTGCTTCGGCAGGAAGACAAAGCTGGGCATTCCTGGAGAGGTGAGTAAGAGGTTCTATCCTTCCCTCCCTCCTCCCTAGGCTCTCTGAGCCAGCTGCTGGGGCGGGGGTTCACCTGGGGGGGGCTCCACCTGTGTGAGAACTGTGCATGTACGTCCGCTAGATAAATGTTATGAGCTGCCATGAAAAAAGTTTGCTTACCTGTGTTTTCGGCTCCATGCTGTCGGCGGCCATTTTTCGTGTGATCCATGCTGTGTTTGGCGCCTATCTGCGCTCGGCGGCCATGTTCTTGTGGTCCGCGCTATGTTTGGCCTCTATCGCCCGCTCGGCGGCCATTTTTCTTGTGATCCATGCTGTTTGGCCTCTTCTGCACTGGCGGCCATGTTTTTGTGGTCCACGCTGTGTTTGACCTCTAGCTGCCACTCTGCGGCCATTTTCTCATGGTCCACGTCGATAAAATAGCATTTAAATCGCGCAAGCCTACAGACACACGCTGCAGAGTGATAGCTGACAAGGAAGCAGCTCTACTAGCAAGCGGATGGCAGCTGTACTACTGTTCTAGGGTGGTGAGTCCTCTGGGGGGGGAACCCCTCATCTCTGTCGCAGCTAGGAGGGTGGGACACTTCTCCCCCTGATACACCTGAATTGGCATCTGGTGCTTCTGCACCCGTTGTGTCAGTAGACGCTAGGTCGGCGTCCTGGTTGTTGCCAAGGTGGAAGCGGCGCGTGGGAACATGGGGGGTAAAAAGTGCCCCCTCCCCCGCCATCTTCTGGGGATAACTGATGCGGAGCCGGGCCCAGCTACGGCTCATGGCCCTAGTTCTGACATATCAGAGGATGCGGACCGTGGGCGATCGGACAGTCCGGGTCACCACGCAATAAGGCTCTGATAGGTGACCTTATCACTGCAGTGCAGGATACTCTAAAGATAGAGGAGCCTGCAGAAACGCCAGAGGCGTAGGTCCCTTTCGGGTTCCGCAAGCCGACCCGCACTGCTAAGGTGTTCCTTGTGCGTCTTATCTAGACAAGCTTTTATACAAGGAGCGGGACAAACCTCAAAAGGTTTTCAATCCACAAAAAAGTTTGGTGTGGCGGTGGAAGGGGAGCCTGCTTTCAAGGACCCTGTGGACAGGAAGGCTGAAGCGGTCATCTGCTACCTATACGGCTCGGCTGTGTGCCCAACGGTGGTTGGGGCCCTGGTGTCACTCTCTAAAGGGGCAAAGATGCTACTCCATGGGTTTAAAGCACATGAGGCTCCCTTGGACGAGATGGCTATGGCCGACCAGTTGATACTGGGCCCTAAAAATTGTCTGCGAATCAGCCTTGGACACTATTCCCCTGCTGTACAGAGCCTCAAGCTATGCTGTGGTGTTACGCCGTCTGCTCTGGCTAAAAGGGTGGTCAGCGGACCAATCTTCCAAGAAGGCCCTGATGGATTGCCCTTTAAGGGCGACAGACTTTTTTGGAGCATACCTGGGTGACATTATTAAATATGCCACAGGAGGTAAGAGCATGCTGCTCCCACAATCCAAAAGAGGTAAGGAGCCACGCCATTGGCTAGGGCCCTCCTTCACCGCGAACAAGCGTTTTTTTCGTCCGCCTAGTGCGGCAAGTAAACGATCCCAGGCCGATAAAGCGCCTGCTGAGGGACAGAGTGTCCCTGGTTACGCAAGCCCAACAAGCCTGTGAACAAATTTACGTCCGCATAAAGGTCTGTCCCCACCCATCTCTCGGGTAGGGGGACGTGTTCGTGAATCGCGACCTGGTGGACATCTCATCCAATCTTGGATCTCAGGGTCCTCAATTGCTTGTGTAGGTACAAAGATTCCGGAGGGAGTTGGTTCGCTCTGTTGAGGACGCATACTTGCAGGTCCCCATAGGCACCAGGCATCAGACATGTCTGCGCTTTGCGGCCGGGGAAGACCACTACCAATTGGTGGCGCCCCCCTTGGACTGGCATCAGCACCAAAGGTGTTCACCAAGGTGCTCGCCCTGATTCTGGCCCTACCAAGACAGCGTGGCATTGTTATCGTGGGCTACTTGGACGATATTCTCAAGTTCAAGCTCAAGCTCAGATAAAGGTGAGCGTGTCTATAACCTGTCAGACCCTCCGATACTTTGGTTAGCTGCAGAAAACTCAGAAGCAAGCATTGTACCGACTCCATTCCTAATGTATCTGGGGTTGATTCTGGACTCCTCGGAGGCGAAAGTTCTTTCTCCCTATGAGAAAGTTGCAGATCCTTCGGGCTGCGGTGCGGCAGTTGACATCCCAAAGATGGTTGTCACTCCGCTTTTGCATGCGAGTCCTGGGCCTCATGGTAGCCTCCTTCGAAGCGGTACCGTATGTGCAATTTCACATGCAAGTGTTACAGAAGGTAATTCTGTCCAGAAGGGACAAGTGCCCAGCACCCCTGAATTATCAAATTCGGGTGAGCCACCTAGTCAGGACCTCTCTAGTTTGGTGGCTGACATCACCGGCACTTCTGTCCGGGAAATCGTTCCTTCCTTTTTACTGGATGGTGGTCATGACGGACGCCAGCCTTACCGGTTGGGGGAGTCTGGGGGGGTTCAGTTGACCAGGGTCGCTGGACTCCGGAGGAATCCCACTTGCAGATCAATGCCCTGGAACTCTGGGCGATCAGGCTGTGCCTCTCCACATGGTCGCAGAGGCGTTCAGTCAGGATCCAGTCAGACAACGCCATGGCGGTGGTGTAGGTTAACCATCAGGGAGGAACAAGAAGCTTGGCTGCAGCATCGGAGATCGCTCACATCCTAAGGTGGGCAGAAAGTAGCGTACCGGCCCTGACAGCCGTATACATATACGGGAGTAGAAAACTGGCAGGCGGAGTCACCAGATGCTGAACCAAGGAGAATGGTCTCTACACCCGGAGGGGTTTCAGCTCCTTTGCTATAGATGGGGCACACCAGACCTAGATCCTGGCTTCTCGACTCAATCGGAAGGTAGTGAGGTTTGTGGCCAGGTCAAGAGACCCATGGACAGATGCGTTGGTGGCACCGTGGAGTCAGTACCGGCTAATCTATGCCTTCCCTCCTCTGAAGCAGCTTCCTTATCTGCTTAGCAGACTGGAGGATTCCAAGGATCCCAATTGCTCTGGATTGGCCTCGGCATCCTTGGTATACCAATCTAGTGCGTCTGGTAGCAGACGCCTCTTGGTGCCTACCGCTAAGAAAGGACCTGCTGTCGCAAGGTCCCATACACCATCCTGTTTTACAGTCACTGGCTTAACAGCATTGCTATTGAGAGCCAGGT
Organism: Rana muscosa; assembly: GCA_029206835.1. Classification (NCBI taxonomy): domain Eukaryota; kingdom Metazoa; phylum Chordata; class Amphibia; order Anura; family Ranidae; genus Rana; species Rana muscosa. The sequence continues at coordinate 79,035,470 of CM055126.1, forward strand.
GCTAAAAGACCGAGGCCTGTCAGACTCTGTGATCTCTACCATGAGGAGTGCTCGGAAATCGTCCTCCGGAAGATGTACCATCGCACTTGGAAGACCTACATATCCATTTGGAGGAAAGGAGGTGGCATCTGCGTACTTATTTGGTTCCAGAGTCCTGCTGTTCTTACAGCGTGGGGGCGGACCAAAAATTTTACTTTAAGTACAATTATGGGGCAGATATCTGCCCTGGCTGTCTTTTTTTCAACGACCCCCGGTGGCTCACTCTTTAGTGAGAACGTTTGTACAGGGGGTTCGGCATGCGGCCCTTCTGGTCCGCCCTCCACTACCTCCGTGGGGCTTGTATAGCAGACGTCCCTTGGCGTCTACCGCTACGAGAGGACCTGCTGTCACAAGGTCCCATACGCCATCCTGCTTTACAGTTAAGGGCTTTAACGGCATGGCCACTAGGTGTCTCAGAAGCCACTGTTTGAGAACATTAGGGAGATTCCCTTGTTGACACTTTCTAAGAAAGTGGTCCTTTTGGTGGCTGTTGTGTCAGTTAAGACGGGTTTCTGAGCTGGCAGCCTTGTCATGCAAGGCTCCCTATCTGATCTTCCACAAGGATAAGGTGGTGCTGCATCCACAGCCTTCTTTTCTTCCTAAGGTCAACCTTCCATCTCAAGGAAGACATTGTACTGCCATCCTTGTGTCCTCATCCGTCGAATCCTAAGAAGACGACGTTGCATTCCTTGGACGTTGTCCGAGCTCTATGAGTACACTTGTCTTTTACTGCTCCGTTCCGGAGTTCAGACTCACTGTTTGTTTCGGTGGCTGGTCCCAAGAAGGGCTTAGAGGTCTCGTCAGCCACCATCTCGAGGTGGATCCGACAGAGCGTGATCAGGCTTACGCCATAAAGGCTCAGGCATGCAACCAGGGTAAGAGGTGCCTCTTGGATAACGGCATGGCCTCTCGGTGCTTCAGAAACCACCGTTTAAGAACATCAGGGAGATTCCCTTGTTGACACTTTCTCATAAAGTGGTTCTTTTGGTGGCTGTTACGTAAGTTGATGGGTTTTTGAGCTGCCAGCCTTGTCATGCAAGGCTCCCCATCTGATCTTCCACAAGGATAAGGTGGTGCTGCGTCCGCAGCCTTCTTTTCTTCCCAAGGTCGTTTTGACCTTCCATCTCAAGGAAGACATTGTACTGCCATCCTTGTGTCCTCATCTGTCGAATCCTAAGGAGACAACGTTGTATTTCGTGGACGCTGTCCAAGCATCAAGCGTCGGTTTCCCAGGTGTGTAAGGCGGCGACCTGGTCGTCCGTTCAGACTTTCACTAAACTTTACAAGTTGATGTGTGTGCATCTTCGAATGCTTCTTTCGGCCGCAAGGTATTGCAGGCGGCTGTTTAGAGTCGCAACTCCTCCGTTGAGGAGCTCTGTTTTGTTTTGGGGTGAAGTTGTTTTAATGCTGTTCCCCCCCTCGTTTTTAACACTGCTTTGGGACGTCCCACTTTGTCAAGATTAAGGCTGTGTCCGTCCATGAACGAATGAGAAAATAGGATTTTTATACTCACTGTAAAATCCCTTTCTCTGAGTTCATGGACGGACACAGCAACCACCCCTCTTTTTTTAAGTTTGTACTGCTTTTGACAAACTTATCTGCTTAGTGCAGGCTGAGGGGATATAGCCAGTAGGACTGCCCCCTGGGCAGGGCTGTTCAGCTTTGAAGTTGTTAACATTTTCTGCCTAGTCACTCCTGAAGGAAGTGACTTTTTCAAGATTAAGGCTGTGTCCGTCCATGAACTCAGAGAAAAGGATTTTACGGTGAGTATAAAAATCCTATTTTCTAAAGGGGAAAAAGTCATTTAAAACTTATCTTGGCTATAATGAATTGTCGGGTTGTGGCAATACAGATAAAAGTCATTGAAAAAAAACAGTATGGGTTCCCTTTGGGTCTGGTATGAATATTAAGGGGAACCCCGAACCAAAATGTAAAAAAAGCGTGGGGGCCCCCCCCAAATTCCATATCAGGCCCTACATTGTACCCCTACCATTTCACAAAAAAAGTGTCAAAATGTAAAAAAACACAGGAGACAGTTTAGGACAAGTCCTTTATTAAAGAGAAAAAAAGAAAAAAAAAAGGTTCCAATGATAAAATGCACTCTCGAGCAAAACGCTTCAGCAGGGAGCGGGGTCACCCGTACACGTCATTGGGTAATCCCGGGCTTTCTCCTTGCGTCAGAGAGGGGGCGGGGTCACACACGGACGTAACTTGTGGCCCCGCCTTCATCTATAAAAGAGCTGTCAACCCAGCAGAGCACCATTCAGCCAGGCGCCTTCTATGAGGCGATATCGTTCGTAGCAGCAGGTTTTTTTTTTTTTCTTCCGTATCGCTCAAGAGTGCATTACGTCGTTGGAACCTTTTTTTTTTTTCCTTTTTTCTTTTTACATAGTTACATAGTTAGTCAGGTTGAAAAAAGACAAAGTCCATCCAGTTCAACCATAAAAAAATAAAAATAAAAAAATAAAAATATCGTACAATCCCATATACCCAATTCTATACCCACAGTTGATCCAGAGGAAGGCAAAAACCCCCAGCAGAGCATGATCCAATTTGCTACAGCAGGGGAAAAAATTCCTTCCTGATTCCCCGAGAGGCAATCGGATTTACCCTGGATCAACTTTACCTATAAATGTTAGTACTCAGTTATATTATGTACATTTAGGAAAGTGTCCAGGCCTTTCTTAAAGCAATCTACCGAGCTGGCCAGAACCACCTCTGGAGGGAGTCTGTTCCACATTTTCACAGCTCTTACTGTGAAGAAACCTTTCCGTATTTGGAGATTAAATCTTTTTTCCTCTAGAGGTAAAGAGTGCCCCCTTGTCTTTTGTGTTGACCGTAAAGTGAATAACTCAACACCAAGTTCACTATATGGACCCCTTATATATTTATACATGTTAATCATATCCCCCCTTATTCTCCTCTTCTCAAGAGTGAATACATTCAGTTCCTCTAATCTTTCCTCATAGCTGAGCTCCTCCATGCCTCTTATCAGTTTGGTTGCCCTTCTCTGCACTTTCTCCAGTTCCCCGATATCCTTTTTGAGAACTGGTGCCCAAAACTGAACTGCATATTCCAGATGAGGTCTTACAAATGATTTGAACAGGGGCAAAATTATATCTCTCTCTCTGGAGACCATACCTCTCTTAACACAAGAAAGGACTTTGCTCTCTTTGGAAACCGCAGCTTGGCATTGCATGCCATTATTGAGCTTATGATCTACCAAAACCCCCAGATCCTTCTCCACTACGGATCCCCCCAGTTGTACTCCCCCTAGTATGTATGATGCATTCATATTTTTAGCCCCCAAGTGCATAACTTTACATTTATCAACATTAAACCTCATCTGCCACATAGTCGCCCAATTAGACAGAGCATTGAGGTCGGTTTGTAAATTGGCGACATCCTGTAAGGACGTTATTCCACTGCATAGCTTGGTGTCATCTGCAAAGACAGAAATGTTACTATTGATCCCAGACCCAATATCATTTAAAAAGATATTAAAAAGTAAGGGTCCCAGCACTGAACCTTGGGGTACACCACTGAGAACCTTAGACCATTCAGAGTAAGAATCATTAACCACTACTTTTTAATAGAGGACTTGTCCCAAACTGTCTCCTGTGTTTAACATTTTGACACTTTTTTGGGGGGGAAATGGTGGGGGTACAATGTACCTCGTTACCAAATCACATGGGGGAGGCCGGAATCCGGGGGTCCCCTTTGTTAAAATCCAGTTAAAGTTCCCCTTAAAATCCATACCAGACCCTTCAGATTCTTGGGGGGAACCCCACGCAATTTAAAAAAGATAAATGGCGCAGGGTTCCCCTTAATATCCATACCAGACCTGAAGGGCCTGATATGGAATTTGGGGGGGAACCACCACGCATTTATTTATTTTTATTTTGGTTCGGGGTTCCCCTTAATATTCATACCAGACCCTGGTAATGGACGGGGGGGGACCCCCTGCCTTTTTTTTTTCAATGACTTTTATCTGTATTGCCGGGACCCGACAATTCATTAATAACCGCGATTAGTTTTAAATAACTTTTTTTTCCTTTAGAAATTACATTTTGTGCAGGGACAGTTCTAAACACTCGAAACATGTGCTACTTTACAGGCATACTATATACACCCCACAGGTACGAAATTTAAAGCAATAGTTCACTATTATTGTTTCACTTTAAGCATTATTAAAATCACTTATTATTAAGCATTATTAAAATCACTGCTCCTGAAAAAACTGCAGTTTTTAAAACTTTTTTTTGCATTGATACATGTCCCCCTGGGGCAGGACCCGGGACCCCAAACAATTTTTATTACAATAACTTGCATATTTACCTTTTTTTATTTTAAATTATCACTTTTCATGTTCGTGTCCCATAGACTTTAACGGTGTTCGAACTAATTTTTTGCCTGTTCGGTTCGCACCAGAACATGCGAACCGGGGGGGGGGGGGGGGTGTTCGGCCCATCCATAGTAGAGATAGAGGTCCATTAAATCTCTGCCTATGAAATGTAAAAATTCATTGAGACTGACATTTAAGGATTCCCTCATATCATTCTAGAAACCAGGGATTCGTAATATGATTTGTAATCAGATAATTATACCTGAACATCTATGGTATGGAGACCGACAACAAGACCACATTGACAGACTTTGTTCTGCTGAGTTTCTCCACTTATCACCAGATTGAAGTGATACTATTTACTGTGATACTTTTAATGTATATTATATGTATCTCTGGCAATCTTGCAATTATTATCTTGGTTAAAATGGAGCCATCTCTTCACACTCCTATGTATTTCTTTATAAGCATCTTCTCTGCTCTAGAAATTATGTTTATATCAGTTACAATTCCAAAATTGCTATCCAGCCTAATTTCGAGCAAAAGATTTATCTCCTTTGTTAATTGTTTTACACAATTATATTTTTTCAATGCCTTTGGAGTTACAGAATGTTATCTACTTGCTGTTATGGCCCTTGATCGAGATCTAGCAATCAATAATCCTCTGCGATATGGATCATTAATGACTCCTAAAATTTGTGTACGGCTGTCTATTCTTCCATGGGTCAGTGGCTTCACTATTGGTTTAATTCCAATAATCTTTACCTCCAATTTGGAATTTTGCAGATCAAATGAAGTCAATCACTTCTTTTGTGACCTGTCTGCTTTGCAGAGCTTGTCATGTTCTAATACGTTCCATAGCAATGTAGTCACCAGCATAATCACTGTATTCGCTGGGCTAATTCCATTTTCTACTATCATACTCATTTATATTCATATTATTTTAACTATTTCAAAGATCAAGTGCATTGAGGGAAAGAAAAAAGCCTTTTCCACATGCTCATCCCATCTTATGGTGACCAGTTTGTTCTACGGAACAGTGATAATTATGTATATTCGACCACGATTTAATGACTATGACAAATTTATAGCTCTCATATACACAGTCATCATACCATTCTTGAATCCTTTTATTTATACACTGAGAAATAAAGATGTGAAAGTAGCTTTGTTGAAACCAAAATTTTGAGATGTATTTAAGAAACCATGCATGAAAGCATGACTATATAATGACATCATTTACGAACCTATCATGATGATCCAGGCCCTGATTTTCATTCAATGTAATCTTAAAAAATAATTGAATAGAAAAAAATGTATATGATCACTAAATCACTTCCTCTGCTACTACACAGCTATGTTTGCCTTTGTCGTTCAAGAATTTCTATACAAATAAATGTCATTCTTGGTTACATCATGATACGCACCGTCGTGGAAAATCAACAAATTGTTCCTCCAAATTTTCCATAGTGTGTACTAGGCTTTAGGCTAGGTCAGTGTTGCCAACCTACCAGATTGAAATTTCCTGGCACAGGCAAATTTTTACTGGCATTTTACAAAAGTTACAAAATTACAGTTTTATATGCAAATTTCAGTATTTAGGCTACAAACAAGTAAGTGTACTTGTTTGTAGCCTAAATACTGAAATTTGCATATAAATTTGCATCACTGCATAGTGATGCAAATAGCAATGTGATTTAAGGTACATATTAAGGTAAAAAAACAACAACATATTTCTGTTATTTTCGATATAATAATAGTCCATCGGTTTCTGTTCTCCATCACCTCCTGCCACCAGCTCCTGCCCCCACCACCTCCTGCCAGCTCTTGCCACCATCACTTCCTGCCCCCACTACCTCTTGACACCACCACCTCCTGCCCCCATCATCCCTTGCCCCCACCAGCTCCTGCCACCATCACCTGCACCCACCAGCTCCTGCCATCACCTCCACGTCCTGCCACTACCAGCTACTGTCAGCTCCTGCCCCCACCATCTCCTGTCACCATCTTTTCCTGCCACCATCACCTACTGCCAGCTCTTGCCACCATCACCTCCTGCCTTCACCACCATCACCAACTCCTGCACCCACCACCATCACCTCCTGCCCCCATCTCCACCACCAACTCCTGCACCCACCACCACCACCTTCTGCTGCCACCAGCTCCTGCCACCGCCACCTTCTGCTACCACCACCTCCACCATCACCTCCTGCCAGCTCTTGCCACCACCACCTCCTGCACCCACCACCACGTCCTGCCACAATCACCTCCTGCCACCACCAGCTACTGTCAGCTCTTGCCATCACAACCACCTCCTGCACCCACCACCCCCACCCCCTTCCACCATCACCTCCTGCCAGCTCTTGCCACCACCACCACCTCCTGCCCCCATCACCACCTCCTGCCACCACCAGCTCCTGTCAGCTCTTGCCACCATCACCTCCTGCCAGCTCCTGCACCTTCACCCCCTGCCACCATCACCTCCTGCCAGCTCTTGCCACCACCACCACCTCCTGCCCCCATCACCACCTTCTGCCACCACCAGCTCCTGCCACCATCACCTCCTGCCCCCACCATTACCTCCTGCCATCATCACCTGCACCCACCACCCCCACCACCACGTCCTGCCACCATCACCTCCTGCCACCATCACCTCTTGCCCCCACCACCACCTCCTGCACCCACCACCCCCACCTCCTGCCACAATCAGCTCCTGCCACCATCACCCCCTGCCCCAAACACTTCCACCTCCTGCACCCACTACCACCTTCTGCCCCCACCAGCTCCTGCCACAATAACCTCCTGCCACCATCACCTCCTACCAGCATTACCTTCTGCCACCAGCTCCTCATCCACCTTCTGCCACCATTACCTTCTGCCACCATCACCTTATGCCCACACCACCTCCTGCCACCATCACCTACTGCCACCACCAGCTTCTTTATTACCTTAAAGCAAGGAAGGCTTGCCCTGAGCTGGTCCGCTTGTGCTGTGGATGTTGCCTGGGCAGCTGCTGGGCTGGGCTGTCTGACAGGCAAGGCTCCTCCATTCCGCCTGCTCAGCTCCTGCCTCATGGATGGTGACTATTTTTAAAGGCAGGCGCGCCTGGCGGGGTGCACCATGACATCACTCGCATCACCGCCAGTTGCGCGAGCGCCGCACAGCCTCTGTCAAATCCATCCCCTGGCAGTCCCGCTCGCCGGCGCTGGCCGAATACAGGATCGGATCAGCTTGGGAGTCGGGCAGCTCACCGGAACTGCGCATGCGCAGTTCAAAGCCGTCAGGTCACGGCTATTTTTTTAGGCACTTTTGTCCTATCACAGACATGGAAAAAATGGCTTGTTTTTACGGGCTGCCTGTAAAAATACGGGCGGTTGGCAACACTGGGCTAGGTACACACGTAAAGTTTTTTTTTGTTCAATCTAGCGGGCTGAATGAAAAAATCTGAGAGGTCGTCTGCCAAACCAGCCTATATTCGGATTGTGTGTACCCTTTGCAATCTAATGAACATTTGTCCAATTTTCTCATATTGTGTACTAGGCTTAACACTCCGGCGCTCGCATAATAAACCTGTGTATGGTATTTTGCTTTATTTGATGTTTAGACTTAACACTCTAGAGCTCACATAATAAACCTGGGTATGGTATTTTAATTAAATATCAAATAAAGAAAAAAAAAATTTCTTTTAAATTCATTTATTAAATACCCCCAAAAATCCATTTAAGTGAACAGGGCAGAGAAGCTAGAAGCTGGACTCCAAGGTTATGCAGACTCACCTTGACCTTCAGCAATCTGATGGCACGTACTGTTGCTTTGCTTATTAAGGTTCCTCTTAAATCCTTTAAAATGTGTAAATGGTGAATTACTGCGCTAGTCCTAATGGTGTATAACATATTGCTGCAACTTTATATGTGAGACACACACAATATAACACATTTCTAAAACAATAAGCTGCGCATATACCTGAATTTATCTCTTTGAATTATATGTGCATACAAATGGGGATGTGACCCCCTCTGCGTACAATTTTAAATAAAAAAAGAGAAAAAAACGTGATAAAACGTGATTGCTCAACTTCAAACAAGATGATTAAAGTGACCTAATACATGCTTATATACCAAAGTCTCTTTCCCAAATGTCAGAATAGTGAACAAAAAACAATAAATTGATAATAAATTAAATTAAATGAATGATAAAAGTCTCTTCTCCTAAATATCTGGAGTGATGGTTGATAAACACCCAAAGTGGGAAAAGTGATGGTAGTGTAGCAAAAAGGGTCCTCCACCAGTAATGTGCTGCCGCTTACCAGAAAGTAAGATCTCTTTTTAGGGAGATCATACACACTTGGGGCTATTTTCCCAGCCCTGGGTCTTTATATTCTGGTGCCAAAACCTCTTCAGTGATGATAAACACCAAAAAAGGAAAAGTGATGTTATTGTGACAAAAAGAATCCTCCACCAATGATTTGCTGCGACTTACCAGAAGGTGAGATCTCTTTTTAGGGAGATCGTATGCGTTTGGGGCTATTTCCCCAGCCCTGGGTCTTTACACTCTGGTCCTGGACAACCCGCAAAGTTCATAGGAGCATCCGTGTTCATGTAAACAAAAGAGGGGATGCCACCATAGCGTAATTCCATAAACTCATTTATTAAAAAGTAAAAAGACTTGCACTTAAAGTTATGTAGATAATGTTAGGCAGTTACAAAAATATATTCGAGCCGGCCGGCTCTCGATCGCAGCCCGTGACTTCTGGGACTGACAGTACGCGATGACGTCAGCACGTCGCTTCACCCTACGCCGTTTCGTCAAAATTTACGTCTTCCAGCGGCACGGGCGACGTGCTGACACACCGCCTTAAATCCACATCAATATGGTGAGTAACGCCCAGTTCTGATCTCCTGGCGTCCACCAGCTCAAATCGCCATTTTGAAAACTGCCATTTGACCTCACTGTGCAAAATATGAGCAAGCGCCCATATCTTCCTCGCAGTTAAGAAAACCCATTGGGTATAAAAAATGTGTAAAATAGAATACAAACATAAAACATTAAAAAGGGGAATTGATTATTTGAACTAACTTCTCTATTATATTTGACAGCTCAAGGTCTCAGCGGCCAACTCGGGTGTTACAGACAAACCCTATGTGACGGCCTCATCCAATGTCTAATTCAAATATGATTTTATTTCTCCCATATTCGATACAAATATTTGAATTGTACTGATTTAAATATACAAAACTACGCTTATATATATCTCAAAGGGGGAGGAAATATCCATCATTCCGCACACGTTGGATATCAACGAGAGTAAACATTTCCTTTTGTATAATGCATTAGTGACAATGCTGAAATTTAACCTTATGCTGAAAGCACTTTTCCTAAAAGAGAAAAATGTATTTTGCAAATAAAATAAAAAAAGAGAAAAGGAAAAATTATACTGCCAGCTTTGCTTAATCAGGATCCCTGTCCTCTTTTAGGGACAACCTCATCCTAATGCCGCGTACACACGACCATTTTTCTCATCTGGAAAAATTTCATTTTTTCTCTTTGACAAGAAAAACGACCGTGTGTGGGCTTTCCAGCATTTTTCCCGACAAGAAAAACGGCAAGAATCACGACGAGACAAATTAGAACATGCTCTAATTTTTCTCGACGTGATTCACGGCATTTTTTTCCGCGGCAGTTTTTCCATAGGGAAACACCGCCAGGGAGCCTACACACAGAAGCAAGTGACAGAGCTGCTGAGCAGACGTGTGTGCGGCAGCTCCTGACATCCAGGGCTGCATTTTTTTTCCTCCCCTTGTCCCCCCCCCCTCACCAGCGGTTGCCTAGTTGTCCACAGCTCCCTTAGACCCAGCGACCCCCCACCCCTTCCTCGGGCACCACCGAGGCCGCCATCCACCGCTCCGGGCATCCCTATCCATAGCACCCCGACCCACAGCCAATCAGACGTTGTGCAGGAGCTCCGCTCCGCTCCATCCAGGGCTGTACAGTCCTCCACTCCCCCCCTCTCAGTCAGAGTAACCACGGGCTGCGGCTATCGTTCCCCACTGACCCGGGATCCCCCCCCCAGCCCAGTCCTTCCTCTTACCGCCGCCGCCGAGTCCTTCATCAGCCGCCTCCTGGCATCCCGTCCCCCGCAGCCGCCGGCAGGAAAGTCCGCGGCTGCGGCCTAGCTTTGCCAGTCCAAGCTTCCTCCAGCATCTAGGATCACTCAGCGATCCACCAGGAGCACCCTTACTGCCCCCCGCTCTCGGAGCTCCCCCCTGATGGCAGCGGGCCGCCTAAGCAGCGCAAGCAGCTGCCTGACCCGGCCAGGATAGACCGCGGTACCGGCCTAGCCCCCGGCGGCCATCTTGGTCCACCCAGCTCGGCTTCTAACACCGTCTCCCGGCCCCCCTTGGAACATACCCACCCGGTATAACTACCAGATTGCATCTCCATCAGGGTTGACCACTTGTGCCCCGCACGGGGTCACTTTGAAGCGGCAGTCGGTAGGACAACACTGAGATTGGCTTGGTAAGCAGCGGCCATCTTAGTACACCCAGGAACTTCAACACTAAAAAAAAAAAAAAACAACCTCTTTCTCCTTTTCTGTTTTCCCCACTTCTACTGACATTCCCCCCCCCCACCCCTAGCACAACCGGGTTTCCCCAACCTGCAACACCAGGCACCACCCTCTTTAAAAACTCTTCAAACTTTTTTTCTACTCATTACGGATAGCTCGACCCCCCCGACGCACCCAGGCTACCCAGACCTACAGCATCGACCACCGCTACTCCGCTGCACAGAGCGGGAGGCAGGAACTCCGGTCGCACCACTTCACAGAGCAATCCACACACATGGTCTAGGGAAACGGACGTGTGTGGCAGGAGCTCTGGCCATCAGGCCATCTAGGACTCATTCTTGGAACCCCTGCGCTTTCTCTCCCCCAGCAAACGGGAACCTGACGACCGGTGGCTTCCTTTGGACCCCACTCCCCCCCTAGTCTAGTCCCCCAGCTCACCATCAAACTGCCCACAGCCGCCGCCTGTCGCCTGCCGCCATCTGGGCACCAGCCTCTAGACCGCTAGACCTGCAGGACAGACCGCGGCTGCGGCATAGCTCCAGCCAACCCATCATCCTCTCCCCAATTATTTTTCCAGCGGGCCCGCGTGCTCCTACCTGGTAAGTACATTGGGGCACCTCACCAATAGGAAGTTGATCCAGGGTTCACCCGATCGCCTCTTGGGGGGTCAGGAAGGAATTTTTCCCCTGCTGTAGCAATTGGCCTTGGCTCGGTTGGGGTTTTTCGCCTTCCTCTGGACCAATGGGGGGTGGTTTAGGTCATTGGGCCCTTTCACTATCGCCATTCACTCTTGTTTTTCCCATTATGTGCAATTTTAGTATTTACTGAGTATTTACTCAGCGGACACCCTCCACAGGCTAAGGAATACCGCCCCAACACTACCAACCTCCACCCAAAAAATACTACGGAAATAACAACTGCTAAGGATCAATCGGCAATCAACCATCAAAAACACGAAGGGACCACTTCCACTACAACACATATCATGCGCCATGATCAACACGAGATCTGCAGTCAAGTACAGAAAGGAAATCCACGACTTCATCACCCAAAACAACATAGATTGCCTCTTTATCACGGAAAGCTGGCTAGCACCCGACTGTAACACCATCCTAACAGAACTGGTGCCTGAAAACTACTGCATCCTAACCGAGCACAGAATAGGACAAAGAGGAGGAGGCCTAGCAGTGATCTTCAAATCTCCCCTCTCGTTAATCAAACCGAAGCTACAGACCTCATTGCCTTTCATGGAGACACTCACTCTGCATGTTCAAACAACACCTCAAGACACCATTCACATACTGCTATGCTACAGACCACCAGGACCAAAGACAAATCTCCTCACACCTTTCACCGAATTCCTCTCGACATACACCTTGAAAACCAAAAACTTTTTATTACTCAGGGACTTCAACCTCTGGGCTAAGTCCGCCCAGGACCCCATTGCCACCTCCTGCATCAACCATCTGGAAGAACTAGGTCTGCAGCAACTGATAAGTGCCCCCACGCATGTATCGGGTCACATTCTTGACCTCATCTTCAAACAAAATATGGACGTCAACACACTGGACAACATCACCACCAACACCATCTCCCAAAAACCGAAGCACTCAATAACAACATACTGGACAAGATCTCAGAAGAAACTACACTCTGAACTCTTTAAAACTACACTATCAAAAAAAATAGGAACACTAAATCAAAACCACTCAACGGAACAAACACTCAGCTCCTTAAACACAGCATTACTACAAACAGCAGACACAGTCGCGCCGAGACGTAGAGCACTCATCCGCAGAAACAATTCGGGATGGTTTAATGACACTCTGACTCTACTGAAGCAAGAAAGCAGAAGAGCTGAAGGAGCCTGTAGAAGAAACCCAACAAAGGAAAACCACTCTAACTATAAAGCACTCACTAATAAATACCATAAAGCGATCTTCAAAGCAAAAAAAGAACATTTCTTAAACACCATCTCAAATGCCCTAAGCCGACCTCGTGAACTTTTAAAACTTGTCGCGCAAACTATGAACCCCGCCTGTTTGGACCCCCCAGCAAACGAAACTCAAGAATTCTGCAATGAACTATCGGATTTTTTTATCGACAAAATCGAAAACATTCGAGAAATTATTCAAAAGAAAAAAACATCCAACCTCACTCAGGCTAAACAAGAAGAGGAAATCAATATACAACCGATTAAATTTTCGCTGGTCCCGATCACCATCGACATCACCAAAAACATCATCAGAAGTCTCAGAGACAGCACATCACCAAATGACATCATTTCTACAAAACTCCTGAAAGAATGTACCGACATTCTGGCACCCTCCATAACGCACCTCATAAATCAATCGTTCAAAGAAGGCATTGTGCCGATCTCCCTCAAGCAAGGCATAGTCAAACCCCATCCTAAAGAAGCCCAACCTCGACCCTAAAGACCCAAGCTACCGCAGGCCGATAACAAGTCTCAACACCATCTCAAAGATCATGGAGAAAGCAGTAGTACAACAACTACAACTCCATTTGGACACCCACTAACTCTTGGACCCACTACAATCAGGCTTCTGCCCAGGCCATGGCACAGAAATGGCACTTCTCAAAATATGGGATGACGCCCTTGAAGCAGCAGATGACGGAGAATCATGTCTTCTGGTTCTGCTGGATCTCAGTGCAGCGTTCGACACAGTAGATCACAAAACTTTACTTATCCGCCTTAAAGAAGTAGCAGGAGTAGCAGACCCTGACTTACACTGGTTCGCATCCTTCTTAGAAAATCACTCCCAGACAGTGAAACTAGGAGTCTTCACCTCTGAAACTCGTGCAATTTCTTGCGGAGTCCCTCAAGGATCACCCCTTTCACCCGTGCTCTTCAACATCTACCTCCGCCCACTACTTAAAATCATCAGGAAACAGGATCTGTGCTACCACTCATATGCTGACGACACCCAAATCTACTTTCGTATCACCGGAAAAAAAGACCAATATCGCGGACTGGAAGAGTGCCTCGCATTGATCGATGATTGGATGACGGAGAGTTCCCTCAAACTCAATGGATCCAAAACAGAACTTCTTCTACTCCACACAAACCAAAAGACAAAAACAAAGACGTCTTGGACACCACCGACCATTCTTGGAAAGACCGTTACCCCGAGCACCAAAGTCAAAAGTCTCGGAGTCATCCTTGACTCTGAGATGTCGATGGATGCACAAATAGGATCAGTAGTAAGCGGATCGCACCATCTTCTTCGTCTGTTACGGAGACTCATCCCCTTCATCCCGGAAGAGGACACAGCAGTAGTAGTTGGAACAATCATCAATTCCCGACTCGACTATGCAAACTCCCTCTACATAGGACTACCTAAATATCAGATCTCGCGCCTACAAGTCATCCAGAACACGGCAGCCAGACTGGTAACAGGGAAAAAACCTTGGGAATCGATCACCCCTTCACTGAGGACCCTGCATTGGCTAACCGTAAAGGATCGGGTCACATTCAAGACCCTCTGTCTCACCCACAAGTGCACACAAGGAAACGCACCTCAATATTTATGCGAGAAAATAAAACACTACTCCCCCAAACGCATTCTCCGATCAACCAATCAAAACCTCCTTCACATCCCCAAATCCCGCTACAAATGGAAGGGAGAACGAAGATTTGCAGTCCAAGGACCACGGCTATGGAACGCTCTTCCCACGGACATCCGCATGGAAGAAAACCATCGGGCCTTCAGGAAAAAACTTAAGACCAACCTCTTCTGATGGATCAGGACGTCACTGGATGCAAAGCGCCTTGAGGCGATTCAGTTCGCATTTGTAGCGCTATATAAGTTATTCACTCACTCACTCACACGGTCGGTTTTTTCGAGCAAGAAAAAAAATGACATGAAAACCGGCCGTGTGTAGGGGACCAAGCCGTTCCTCATTTTTCCCGTCTATTTTCTCGACGGTGTTTTCACCGTCGAGAAAAACGATCGTGTGTACACGGCATAAATTTCAATACACCTTTCCTGCACCTATTGATGGATATTACAGGCTAGATATATGTAATTACATGACACCCAAGATTGTCTTAAGCTCATGTGTCTCTCTGTACAATTTCTCTATACTATGGGTATCTATTATATGTCCCATTCATAGACAAACGGATACATAAAAAATTGAAGGAAGAAAAAGATGTACAAAAAGGTTTTCCAAAACCGAAATGGGTTTTAGGTTATGATTACCCTCATATATTTTACTATCATTTGGAGAATTGTATTTGCTCCCTCTCCAGTGTGCACTGAACTTATCTATTCCTAGAAAGATTGTGTTGGCTGGATTACGGTTGTGATGAATAGCATAATGTTTAGAAACCGAATGAAAACAAAAAACACTTTTAATGTTGTTAATGTGTTCCCCCAAACGTACTTGCATGGATCACTTGGTTCTACCAATGTACTGGAGCCCGCATGGACATTGTAAGAGGTATACAATGCCTGTTGAGCTACAAGTAATGAAAGGCTCAATTTGATGTACCTTAGAAGTGCTCATTGATACAAATGATTCAGTTTTTCTGCTCTTGATTTTATTTAATTTACAGACCTGGCATCTCCTCTTAAATCCTGTCATAAGAAAAGAAGGATGGTGACGCAAGAGAAAACCTGGTGATAGGTAAATTATGGAGGGGCAAAATTTCCTCTGCATGCAAGTTCTATCTTTTGGAGAATTTTAGCATCATTGTGTATTTTTGTTTGTTTTTTAACCACTTGCCGACCTGCCGCCATCATTATACTGCAGCAGGTCGGCACCATCCCGTGAGCCGCCGTAGCTGTACGCAGGGCCGATCCTAGGGTCACAGAAGCCTGGGTGCAGAAATATTTCTGGCTCCACCACATGGGCGTGGTTATCTTACTAACTCCTCCCCTTTACAAATGTTTCTATGGCAACGACTCAAACACAGAGATGCTCCCCTAAGGAGTCTTCATTACCCTGGGATCCCCCCATGATCTCTTAACAATAAACAAAATACAGAAAGAGAAGCAGAGTACTCTAATGGGACCTGGAGGAGGGGTCTCTCTATGGTACACAGAAAGGGCCTCTGTTAGAGAGAGCCGCCAAACATACTGCAAGAGATGGCCAGAGACTGCAGACATGATACAGGCAGTAGTGTATTTAGGTTTTGTGCTGCCCTAGGCCTGACTAAACTTGTGCACCCCCTAATTTAAATATGACCCACCCCTTCCTGTCAACGCCACACCCCTTTCTGTTTAAGACCCGCCCAGAAATTTTCGAGTGGGGACACTAGTTCTTAGGGCCTGGAGGGGGGGCATTGGATTCCCTTAATTTGCATAGATTTCCTCTCACTTTCTGTTTGGCTATGGGGCAGGAAGTGAATGGAAATCTCTGCAATGGGACAGGGATGGTAAAAAATAAACTGACAGGTATAGGGGCTATAACCCTCCCTTACTCTATCCAAAATGAAAAAAAAAATGTTGCCTATAGTTCTTCTTTAAGCACAAATTTCTGATAATTTTATGGAGAGGACTAAGAAGATATAACCATGCCAATGGTGCAGCAGAAAACATAGCACAGTGAGTAAGGTTTGCGGTCCAGGATGATAGGACAGTCAAAATTAGAAGCAGCTTACGTTACACTAACAGTGTAGTGCAAGCCGGTGGGGACTCTTTCCATGCTGCCCCCCTGCAATGTGCTGCCCTAGGCCTGGGCCTTGTTGGCCTAGGCCAGGATACAGCGTTGGATACAGGAGATGGTCAAAGATTGCAGACATGATACAAGAGAGCAATGTAGCCTCATGAGTGCCCATCAAATGCGGCCTACCAGTGCCCACCAATTGCAGCCTACCAGTTCCCACAAATTGCAGCCTTATCAGTGCCCACCAAATGCAGCCTACCAGTGCCCATCAAATGCAGCCTCACCAGTGCCCATCAATTGCAGCCTACCTGTGTCGACCAAAGGCAGCCTTATCAGTGCCCACCAAATGCAGCCTTATCAGTGCCCACCAAATGCAGCCTTATCAGTGCCCACCAAATACAGCTTATCAGTGCCCACCAAATGCAGCTTATCAGTACCCACCTAATGCAGCCTACCAGTGCCCACCAAATGCAGCCTACCAGTGCCCATCAATTGCAGCCTACCAGTGCCCACCAAATGCAGTCTACCAGTGCCCACCAAATGCAGCCTCACCAGTGCCCATGAAATGCAGCCTCACCAGTGCCCATCAATTGCAGCCCACCTGTGTCGACCAAATGCAGCCTTATCAGTGTCCACCAAATGCAGCCTTATCAGTGTCCACCAAATGCAGCCTTATCAGTGTCCACCAAATGCAGCTTATCAGTACCCACCAAATGCAGCCTACTAGTGCCCACCAAATTCAGCCTACCAGTGCCCACCAAACAGAGTTGGTGCAAGGATTTTTTGACACCCTAGGTGAAACCTCATTTTGCCCAATCCCCCTCCCCCTGGTTCAGCCTCTGTCTCCACCCCCTTTGCCCTGCCCATGTATTACGCATACCTCCCAACTTTTGAACTTGAGAATAAGGGGCACTTCAGGGTGATGTGCGCCACAGCAAAAAGTGGGTGTCACCAAACATGATTGTGGGAGGGGCTTAAGGGCCACAGTTAAAAAAAAACTAGGCTTCCTTGTACTTATAAATATGCTTTGATTGCTGTGCCACAACCTGGAGTCTCAGGGATACATATAAACCTCAACACAATCATTTAGAACATTTATTTTCAGTGTATACAAACCAGGCGTATTGGAAGTAGACAAAGAGCTTAAAATAGAGGATTATAAAGGATCTGAGGAACCCGGGCTGGAGCCAAAGAATAAGTACTGCACTATGAACTCTCAGGGAGAGAGAGAGAGGGAAGAATCACTATGATATATGGAAGAAAGGAAGAGGGGACACAATGGTACATGGAAGAAAGGAAGGAGGGATCACTATTATACATGGAAGGAAGGATCACTATGGTACATGGAAGAAAGGAAGGAGGGATCACTATGGTACATGGAAGGCAGGAAGGAAGGATCACTATGGTACGCGGAAGAAAGGAAGGAGGGATCACTATTATACATGTAAGGAAGGATCACTATGGTACATGGAAGGAGCGTTCACTATGGCACATGGAAGGCTAAAAGGCTGGCACATGGAAGACTATGGCACATGGAAGCCTGGAAGACTATGGCACATGGAAGGCTGGAAGGCTATGGAACATGGAACAATATACATGGAAGCCTGGAAGACTATGGCACATTTAGAGAAGAGAGAGAGGGGAGAAATCACACACCCAGGCTGCATTGTCTTCAGAGGCACAGGCACTCAGGCAGCGACATCAGGCAGAATCGCTGGCTGGTTTGAAATCTTTTGCCCACACTCCCTTCTTTTTTTTTAATCAAAAAGGTTTTTATTGCTCACAAAACATACAGGGTACAAAAACATGCAACATGATACATCATGTACAAGTAGCAAAATAAGCCATCGGCATTCCCTGATTATAACAAATATTACATGAAATAAACATTCCGCTCAAAACTCCAAATAGCATATAGTGCACTGTCCATAACCCACCAGCCCGACCCCGCCCCATCTTCCACCAGCCTCCTGTTAGAACAAGCTACACACCCCTCAACAGCCTCATCCTTACTAGTTCCAAGGGGCTTAAACCAGGTACAGCGAGCCATGAATCCCAGAGCCTATCGAACTTTCCTGCATTGCCCCTGTGCTGGTATATGTACTTCTCCATCATAAGCATTTTACCCATATGCCGTATCCACAATTTGACCGTGGGCGGCTCATCTGATTTCCAAAGTAGAAGAATAGTTTTCCTCGCCTGAAATAACGCCCTGGTGAATGGGGGTCACCTCCTCTGGTATTTCCCCCTCCAGAATTCCTAGCAAGCAACATAATGGGTCTAGAGGAACGTTGGTCCGGAACACCAAATTAAGTGTAGCCAGAACCTCCGTCCAAAATCTATGGAGTTTGGGGCAACGCCAGAGAAGGTGAATCAAATCCCCAGGCACTGCCCTGCATCTACCACATAGCGGATCGGGCAATCTTCCCATCTTGAAGAGTTTCACCGGAGTATAATGTACTCTCAATAGAATGTACAATTGGGAAATATTTTGTGACACATTAAGTGAACAAGCATTGACCACCTGCAGTGCCTCTTCCAAGAGCTCCCCTGCTTTGGGTCCAACATCAGCCTCCCACTGGCTCGCTACCCTCATGGGGTGTCCATCTAGAAACGAGGACAACAGCATGTTATAGCACTGGGCGATGATACCCTTAGTTTCAGATGCGTCCTGCAATATATGGAAAATAGGAGAGGGGGACTGAACCCACTCCATCGCATCTCCCTGAGCTCTAACAGCGTGCCGCAGCTGCAAGTAGTAAAACAACATATTTGATAGAAGCGCATATCTAGACTGAAGTGCACTAAAAGGAATCAATGCCCCATTATGAAATACTTGTCTTAAGTGGGTTATACCCAAGGAACACCATTTAGGGCCATGCTTTAACTTGGCTAGCTCAACATAAGTGTCATTCCCCCATAACGGGCTATACACAGTGAACCCCGTGACATTCTGAAGCTGTTTGGCTTTATTCCACACCTTCTGAAGGAGTGAATAAGTGGGCATCCGTTTAATGGATTTCTGAAACCGTTGGGCCTCCAGCCCCCCCAGGTATCGTGTCAGCCCCCGAGCCAAGCAGCATAAGCCTGGCTGAGGAACCCACAGGAGATGGGACCATGGCACCTATCAGGTGCTGTAGTTGTGCCACCAGATAATATATCTAAGGGTTGGGGAGGGCGAGACCCCCTCTCCTTCGAATGCTGTAGTTGTTCCAGTTTAATCTTGGGGGTTTTGGTGTGCCACAGTAATTGTCTAAAGAGGTGTAGCGGCACCCCCTTTTCCCACTTCTCCCTCTTTCTCTCTTTGCGGCTGGCTGACTCGTCTAGGGGTACCAGGGAGAAGAATGGGGGGGGACGCACCACCAGCTCGTACCCTCTGATGTTTGTTATACAGAGGCGTGAGCTAAACCTTTTACCTTCAGGTCTGTGTTCACGTCCGGAGCTTCAGCTTCTCCTGTTGAGAATGATTGCCACCATACAATAAGGCACTTAGCTCCCAGTAACTTGAGTCCCACACCAAATAAAGTCCAACACCTATTTATTCTGTTTTAGCAATAAATAGTCCTTGAAGAGTAGACTGGTTGAACTTATAGAACAGACAGGGTGTGGGGAATGAGGAGGTCCAGGCACAATCAAAGAATCACATACTCTCCTGCCCCAAATCAGCGCAGACAGGCTTGGTGCACGGTCGCTGCAACCGACCGTGAATTTGGTCCCTGCCACAGACCTGGTGAACGATGAGGCCTCTGCCACAGGCCTTAGAATAGGCCTGCCACTGACCTGATGTAGCTGGGTCTCTGCAAAGACCAAAGAACATGGACTACCTTCTCGTTTGTCTGCCCCTGTTAGGGAGATGATCTATCCCGGACGGTCCCCAGAGGCCTTCGCTGTCACCAGCCAATGCTGTGCTGGATCTTCAGGTAAGGTCACCTCCCTGGTTCTCCTCGCCCAGGACTCGGGTCCCCGCACTCGGTGGGCCCCTGGGTATCTTCTCCCATGCGGGACCCAGTCAAAGGTAGTACCTCACCCCAGGCCGAAGGTGCCTGGGATGGAACTCGAACTCCCTCGCACCCAGGTCACGGGCACCTGGGCGCGAATGACAGAACACAGCCCCCAGGCTGAAGGTGCCTGGGGAATGGACCTCGTGTGCAAGATGTCCGCCCCTTTATACCCTCTCCCAGCAAGCACAGCGGGTTCCCCGCCCCGCCGTACCGCTGCTGCGAGAGGACAAAAAGGGCACGGCCCTACAATGGTGGTTCAACTCCAGCCCAAGGCGACAGCGCCACCCAGGGGCCGCAGGGAACTGGACACCATTGATATTTTCCATGAACAAAAACAACCATAAAACCCTCGTAATTGCTGCATTTGGGCCATGCTACCGTCCAAATACTCCCCCTAAATATTGATACCCGCTACAGAGGGAATTGACAACTCTAAATAATTTAAGCGTAATAACTACGGGAGTATTGTGGAGCATATACGATAGCTGGGGCATTAGGATCATCTTAATGAGGTTTGTCTTGCCAGCCAGGGACATCTGCAGCCTGTTCCATATTTGTATTTTATCTCTAAACCTAGTCAATAGGAGATAGATATTCAGTTGGCATAAATCAGTTATCTTAGGGGAGACGTATACACCCAGGTACTTAAATGAGGAAACTATGGGGACCGGACAAGAAGACCCCTCACCAGACACTATGTCTGTCCTTTCTGCTTTGATACATATTTAATATGTGGGGATCTGTGAAGATGGGAGTTCCTATCCCACTGAGGAGGAGAGGAGTGGAGCCATTTATCTGGGTTGTGAGGAGTTAAGCTGTCTTTGATCTGTATGGAGGTGAGCAGGCACTTTGCTCGGTGATGGATAATCATAGTGCATAATGCATTAAGATTAGGCATGGGGTGCTTTGAAGTAGATAAGCACATATTCACAGAGGACTTCACTTGTTTGTTTTTTATTTTTATTTTACAATGTTTTCTATTTTTATTTTATGATTTATTCACGACACAATTTGATGTGTATGTGATCACATCCATATGGGACTTTGTGGACTGTTTTTTACTGCTGCGCTACACTGAATTTATTTTTTAAATTACAGAGTTAAGATGGACAGGAACCATCCACAGTTTCTCCACCTTGGTCCAGTGGTTATAAGCATATGTAGCGGGTATGTACTTTTCAGAATGGTTAATTCGGGTGAAGACATCAGTGATGTCTAGTTCCCTGCGACCCAGTAGGTGGCGCTGTCACTTTGGGCCGGGGTTGAACCATCACTGCAGTTCCGTACCCTTTGTGACCTCTCGCAGCAGTTGTACGGCGGGGCGGGGAACCCGCCGTGCTTGCTGGGAGAGGGTATAAAAGTGGCGGACATCTTTGCCAAGGGGTTCGAGCCCCAGGCACCTTCAGCCTGAGGGCTGCTGTCTGTGGTCGGTGTCCAGGCGGCCTAGGCCTGGACATGTGGAGTTCGGGAGTCACCCCAGACATCCTCAGTCTGGGGTGAGGTACATCATTCAGGCCTGGGGCCAGGCTTCTTCCACTGGGTCCCCCCCTGGAGGAATCGTTCTAAGGTTCCTACAGTATCGGGTACCTGAACCAGGCGTAACGGACCGTGCAAGTGACCTTCCCGTAGATCTGGTGCAGCATATTGCCAGTGCCGCCGGGACAGGGCCTCCGGAGACCGTCGGGATGGATGTCCTTTCCAAACAGGGGCTGTATTCACACGGAAGGTGGTCCATATTCTAAGGCCTGTGGCAGGGGCTGCAACAGTTCACTCGGTAGGTGGCAGCTACCAACTTCACGGTCGGTGGCAGAAACCGTGCGCCAAGCCTATTCGCACGCAAAAGGAATAGGAGAGTTCATTTGTTCCTGGGCCTACTCGCATCCACACCCCTGTCTGTCTGTTACAAGAGTTCAACTGATTATGTTCATCCTGGCAAATGGAGAAATAAAAGAGTGTTGGACTTTTAATGGTGTGGGGCTCTATTACTGGTAGACACATCTCCACGGAGGAAACAGAGGCTCCGTATGCAGAGAACAGACCCGAAGGTAATTTAAGTGACTTTGCTCAACCCTCATACACATACGAGGTGAGAGCTTGGTGTAGTGTTCCAGCACTCTCTCTCCCAGGTACCCCTAGACAACAGCCGTATAACTGATAAAGCTAGAGAGGGAGTGAGGCCGCTACGCGTGGGGGCTCCGGGTACGGTTTGTGCTCGTTCTACGATGTAGCTGAAGTTGTCGGAGTTTGAATGTATCTGCCCGAAAGAGTTCCGAGTAGGTCGGCCATATTGGCCACTGCGCCACGAGGCACACCCTCCCTGCTCAGTTCGTGGGCGTGACCCAGGCAAGGAGAAAGCCCGCGAACTGGGGAGGAGTCCAATCGTGTGAAGGACTACACGTGGGGACTTGGCGCCAACCATGCAGTGCGCAATGGATCAGCAGAGAGTCACCATGTTCGGTAATGCATTGTGGATTCCACTTTATCCTCCTACCACGAGTTTGACTACTGCTGCTCCGATAACCGATACGGGGATCCGGCTAAAGCCCCGGGGACGATTCGCCCTGTACTCATGCATGGACGTTGAGGCCCTGGGTTTGATTTGTCCCGGCTGTTCGGGACTGGTGTGTCAGCTGAAGCCATTCGGGCGCTGCGAGGCCTGCGGAGAGTTCTTATTTGAGGTGGAACCACCTATCAAGAAACCCAAAACCATCCAGCTCAACCGCACGACAGGCAACACCACTCAGGAAGGAGGAATCACTGCTTTGACAGCCATCCCTGTGCGCACTGCAGCGACCGCAGGGGAGGTCGCGATCACTGAGATACGGGAGAAATCCGAGGATGCTGACTCGGTCACCACTGTTTCCCAGCGTCCACCGCCGAAGAGGAAGACCGGTCTTGTAGTCCCGTCCAGCGGTCGCGGTGGCTCATCTTGCCCGCTTACGCCCGGCCCGGATGGATCCGGTCAGAAGAGTCCCGGACATCCCTTTTCAACTTTGGGCCGAGGTAAGCCGGGCGGAGGGACTTGGTGTTGGGGCGGAGGTGTCGGGAATTTACGGCTCTGTGTGCCCGCGGGAGGTAGCGATTCAGTCTCCACTATAAACTACCTGCCCGCGGAGGAGTGTGACACCTCCGACCTGGAGTCGCTTTCCAATCCGGGAGACAACGTCATCATAGACAAACTTTTTGCTAAGAAGGGCTGGGACAAGATGCCTCTCCCCTCGTCCCGCAGAGTCAGGGATCCACCCATGTCTACAGGGGATAGTACACCCCGGGTGGAGGCACCAGCGCCTGAGGAGGGATCCCGTCCCCAGTCTGCCCTTCTACCTCCGGTGCCACCTGCATCTAGCACCGGAGGTAGAAGCTGTGGGCCTAGCTGTGGGCGCCTATGCCCAGAATGGAGGTGATCAAGGCACCTCACCACCCGGACGCTATCGTCCTACCGGGTGAGGGAGACCGCACTACTATGCCTCCGCTGGCGAGACTACAACGCCTCTTCTGCCAAAAAGTTGCCAACGAGTACGGGTGGGAATACCCGTACTTACCCAAGGAACTTTTATATGAAGTGGAAGTCTGCCGGGAACACTGGTACAACGATTTTGTGTGGACACACCTTCAGGTCCCACACGCCCGCAGGTACCTCGCGTGTTCCGCCAAAGCATCTCAACGGTTCAAGGACTGCAAGGCAGATTGGATACTGGGTCGGCACATCCACGCAGACAATGTATTGATTCGACGCAAAGAAGGGGAGGATGTTGAATACCATTTAGAGACAATGGACCAGTACTTAAAACCCCTCGTCTTGCCGCACCCAAAATTCTATCTGTAGGAGAAAAAAAAAGACTCAGTTTTTGCTTTATTCTACTGCTGCTGAACTTTCCGGGGTTGTTGTTTTTTTTCCAGAAACCCAGTGACTGTACCCGAGTTTAACGGGTGTTTGTGCTCTTTGGAGGAATTGAAGGACTGTTGCCGTTGTTTGTTCTTTATTCTTCCATCCCACAAAGTAATCATGGACTTTGGGGTAGTTAGAGCCACAGGAGAAGAAGATGGGGGAAAAGTCTTCAACAAGTGCAGTTACCGCGACGCTGTCACCAGATTCACTGTTCACACACACACTTATAGAAGGAAAGGATTTCTCTGCGGAGAAGTTTTTTTGTTCTCACGCGAACATCTGTGTCAGGAATATGTGTGTTTAACGTTTCTTTTCCCCTCTGCAGGAGAGCGTCCCATCAAGACCGCTGAGAATGAGGCGGGTCTTAGTTAGAATAGGGTGGGGAAAAATGTTAATGTGAATGTGTGATTTGCAAAAATGTTTTGTTGTTGTTATGTGTTGTTTGTTTCCCTTCCCTCCCCTTTCATGTCAGGTTCAGGCACAACTGTTTTAGTGAGTTTTTTTTTCAAAACTTTTTATATTTTTGAAATTTTTAGTCGGTTTCTGGATCGGGCTATGTCAGCCTCTTTTGGGCATAGTTTGCTCCAGACACTGGGGACCAGTGTCAAATAACCAGGGGGAGAGTGTAGCGGGTATGTACTTTTCAGAATGGTTAATTTGGGTGAAGACATGAAAAGGTAACCCATATGTGTACTGGCCTAATACACCCGTTTATCAGACCCACCTATTGTACATCCCCTAAACCTTCCAGAAATTAGACTGACACCAATAGGTTGAGTAAACTGGCCGTTGAACGTAAAGTAAAAATAATTTAACAATATAACCAAAAACAATGTATAAACTTTTTGGCTGCCGATCCTTGGAGGCACTAACTATAAACTCTTTTTAACCTTATATCTGCTTAAACACTACCCTGGTCCCTGCCGCATTGCACCGGCTCGGGGACCACCACCTTCAGCAGATATACCATACACTTCCCAGTTAATCCACCATAACTGTTATTCACCGGGGACCCATACCTCAGATGTGTCCCCACCCCTCAAATTCCAGAAGTCTGTCTACCAAAACCTCCAAAGACCCAACCGCCACAGCGAAAAGTGTGAAGCCTCACACCTTTTAGCCCCGCCAACAACGAACCGCTCTTTGGATACCCTCTTGCAAGCCCAGGGACCACAAGTCAGTGCCCACAGAATTAAGGTGGACCCCGTCACCCCGGAGGTACCGCCATGTGTCAACTTCCAGCTCCTGATGACGGACTACCAACCCCCCGCTGCGAGCCACGAACTTCCCAATCTCCTTATTGGCCTTAACCCGGGTCCTGTTAAGCTTAGACACTGACCTGGCTTGACGCCAGGTGGTGCGAGCTATCATGTCCGACCACACCAATACGGTGTGGGGAAAAGCCGCCTGCAACCTGAGCACATCGAACTTAACGTCCCGGATGAGGTGTCTGCTTGACCGCACACCCAGGTCATTGCCGCCTGCATGTAGCATCAGAACATCGGGGGGCCTATCCCATCTGGCAGCCCTATTAACTTCCGGGACCACCCTGCCCCATAGAAGCCCTGGCAAATCTATCCACCTGACGCTGACCTCAGACCTGGGAAAGCCCAACTGACGGCCTTCAGACCTGACATCCC
Source organism: Rana muscosa (assembly GCA_029206835.1). Lineage (NCBI taxonomy): Eukaryota > Metazoa > Chordata > Amphibia > Anura > Ranidae > Rana > Rana muscosa. The sequence goes on from CM055126.1 coordinate 79,061,580, forward strand.
CCCTCTTAGCCCCCCAGTGTACAAACGAGTGCCCCAAGATCCACACGAGACAAACACGATCTGAAAGAACAAAAAGAAATATGCGCACACATAACACACCACACCTCAGTGACACCTAACAGCCAGTAACAGGAAATGTGGGAAGCATACGAACAACAGTAAGAAGCCCCACACAGAAACCCCCCCCATGCCCTAAACCAGATGGGGGCGGACATAAAGCTTGAATCTATCCGACTCCCACCTGCCAATGCGCTTGACAACTGCAGCATCCAACCCCACCGGGCCGCCTCCGTGGCTGCCCCGTTCCGAAAGGAATGCGATGCAAAATTGCGATCAGCGAGACCCGCCACTGAGAGCCAGCGCCACATGACAGATACAAACTGAAAGGTCGACAATGCCGAGCCATCGGCATGTACCAAAAAGGAACCTGCTCAGACAGGGCGGATATTCACGTAAGCACCCACCGCGGCCACCGGGCAGATGTCAGAGCCTGGAACCCGTAGCAAATACACCTGCGCCCCCTTACCAGCCTGATCAGTCTTGGACCGCCGGATGAACAACCTGACCATCTCCCCCTCCCAGCGAACATCGTTCGCCGATAACCCCCCCATGGGCCATCCTTGACGGACTAACCAATTCCCCAACTCTGAGGGCTCCGTAAAAAGCCAGAGCAAAAGCCGCCTTGAACAGCAAAGCCTCAAAAACGGACGTGCAGACCACGGACGCCTGACAAAACAACGTCCGCAAAATCTCAAACGTGATAGGTCGGCAGTCGTCCGGCCGCCGGGCCCCCTTTCGATAACCCCTCAGGGCCTGTTTCACCAAGAATTCTTTCGTGTAATCCGGCATGCCCCTGAGCTTGAACCAAAAAGCCAAGCCGGACAACTTGTGGCGCATGGCTGAAAGGGACGTCCCCTCTGCAAAACCCAAACATACATAATAAATAACCAGCTGGCAAAACTCCCCGCTGCCGCCCTCCGAACCTACCCGCTGTGTCAACGCCCCCCACTCCCTCCAAACCTTAGAGTAGAAGGACCATGTCGACTCACTCAAGGAGTTCCGAATCAAACCGGAGGCGATTCCAACGCAACCGGCCACAGATGAGGAGGACAAGGGGTTCCGTGTTGCTCCGCGCCCGGCGCCAACTCCCGAGACCTGTCCAACTGAAAACGGGAAAGGGTGTCAGCCACCGTATTCGCCACCCCTGGAATATGCACAGCGTACAAGAAAACATTGTGACGAAGACACGCTAAAACCAGATGCTGCAACAACCGGATGACCGGGGGGGGAGGACCCTGACAGAGAGTTGAGCACCAGAACCCCCCCCAGGTTGTCACAGTGGAGACAAACCTTTTTGTTGCTAAAAGCCGTACCCCAGAGCTCCAAAGCGATCACCACCGGGAAAAGTTCCAGCAGCGCCAGATTTTTAAGGAAGCCCGCCTCTCTCCACTCAACGGGCCAGCGCTCCGCACTCCACTGACCCCCCAAAAACGCGCCATATCCAGTAGACCCGGCCGCGTCCGTGAAAAGCTCCAGGTCATAGTTGCTGACCGGCTCCTCCATCCAGATGGACCTGCCATTGAAGTCAGCCAAGAAAATCTGCCACACCCGTAAATCAGCCCTGTGTTCCTTGGTCAGCCAGATGAAATGCCTGGGAGAAGTGACCCCAGCCGTGGCAGCTGACAGCCGTCGGCAGAAAACTCTGCCCATCGGCATAATACGGCAAGCAAAATTAAGCTTGCCCAGCAGGGACTGCAACCGTATCTTGTATTTTTTTGCCGCCAAACTAATCTCCTCCTTCAACGCCCTCAACTTATCGTCAGGCAGACGACATTCCATTGCTCTCGAATCTATCTCAATCCCTAAAAATTTGATCACCTCCGCGGGGCCTTCCGTCTTGTCCACCGCAAGAGGAACACCAAACCTCTCCATGATGTGCTGCACCGTTGCCAACAGCACACCGCACAACCTGGACGCTGGGGGGCCAACGCAGAGAAAATCATCGAGGTAATGAATCACTAAGTTGACCCCCGCCACGTCCCGCACCACCCACTTCAAAAAGGAGCTAAATGCTTCAAACAATGAGCATGAAATAGAGCAGCCCATAGGCAAGCAGCGATCAACATAAAAAGCCCCCAACCATTTACAACCCAAAAGGTGGAAACTACACGGGTGAACTGGTAGTAGGCGAAAAGCCGCCTCTATGTCCGTCTTGGCCATAAGGGCCCCCATTCCGTAGCGCCGAACCCAAAACACAGCAGCATCAAAAGAGGTATATGACACTGCACATGCCTCGGGGTCAATGGCATCATTGACTGAGCCGCCTTTCGGAAACGAAAGATGGTGGATAAGCCAAAATTGATTGGGCTCCTTCTTCGGAACGACGCCCAATGGCGACACCACCAAGTCCTCCAAGGGGGGTACTGAAAAGGGACGCACATGTGGCCCAGAGACACTTTGCCAGCTTTTCAGAAACCACGTCGGCGTGCAATAAGGTGGACCGAAGGTTGTCCGCCGCGGGAGGAATATGCGCGAGGGAACAAGGAATCAAAAACCCATCTGCGAAACCCTCCCGCAACAACCTGGCCACAGGACGATCCGGATACCTATCTAGAAAGGGGGACATCCTGTCCACCCTCACCGGAGTCCGTCACCGGAATGAGATTTTCCGGCCTTAAAGCAATGAGAGATGGGGTGAGCCCCCCCACAGTGCGAGCATTCATGTTTGTATCGGCAGCTGGTGCCGAACTTACAAGAACCCTCATTGAACTGCCAACACTGACCCCGTTTTCTTGTGGCCGATTGTCCAGGGGTGGTAGGACTCCCGGCCCCTGTTGGAAAAAACGATGTCGACACACGCTTCCACAAACTGATGTCCTTATGATCCCACCGGAGTGCCGGGCGTATGGCCTTGCGCTGACAAAATTGTTTGTCGTACCGCAGCCATGCCACACCACCATACACTCTCTGGGCCTCGCCAATGGAGTCCAAGTAACAAAACAGCGGGGAACAATTCTCAGGTTGTTTTTCACTGATAAAACTCGCCAAAATGGCAAATGCCTGCAACCAGTTACTAAACGTACGGGGAATCATCCGATATTGACGCTTCTCCTCGTCTTCCTTCTTGGATTCCTCAGGCTTAACCCTGTCCAAATTAAATTTCTCGAGAGGGAGCAACGTGAAAATCTCCACATACTCCCGCACCTCTGTTTTAAGGTGAGCACCCAGAGGCCCCTCGAAGCACATGTAGACCTCACACTTGGCGGAATCCGCCAGACGCACCAGGTCCGCGTTCTTACCCACATCCTTATCACCCCCTGGCATGGGAGTGGCACCCGCTCCCTTGTCCGCCACTGACGGGGCCCCCACTACTGCGGCCCCTGGCACAGCCTTCACACCCCGGCCTCTCGCCCCTGACTGCCCGACACCCAGGCCGACACCGGCGACGAGTCCGCCGGTGCGCCCGCATCAAACCTTTGTACTAACGACCGCAGCCCGACCAGCAGGTCGCGCACAGCCGCAGCATCCCCCAAAGGGACCGAAGAAGTGGCCCCCCCAGATCCCGTTGTGGGAACCCCCACACCCGTGGCCTGCCCCCTACAGAAGACACACATGTAGAATGAAGCAGAAAAGAAGAAGGAGATTTAGACAAGGACTTACCGGGCTGACCAGGACGAGATCCCGCAGCCGCCGATCCAGAATCCATCGTGGCCATCCGCCTCGGAGCGATCTCCTCGGTCTCGCTGGAAAGTTCACCTTCAGAGCCGGACGAATCCTGGATACCGCCGCTAAACTGGGCTGGGGATGCCCCGCCCGCCGAAGGCCCCGGCTGCTCCAAATCTGGTCGTCGCCTCCGACCCGCAGGACTGCTGGACCCGGTCGTGGCAGTGTGGCCCCTCTTCACCCCCCAACTGCTGGGAGGGGCCTTGATTCTAACCTCAGTTGCTGCGACCCTTGGATCCTGACTGGGCCCAGGTGTGCAGGGGTCACCGGCCGCAGTGGGAGACATGCCCGGACCCGCTGTGCGACTCCTCCCCCGCTGAGCCGCCAACACCTAGGCCTGGACACGTGGAGTTCGGGAGTCACCCCAGACACCCTCAGTCTGGGGTGAGGTACATCATTCAGGCCTGGGGCCCAGCTTCTTCCACTGCGTCCCGCCCAGGAGGAATCATCCTAAGGTGCCCACAGTATCGGGTGCCTGAATTCAGGAGTAATGGACCACGCAGGTGACCTTCCCGTAGATCTGGTGCAGCATATTGCCAGTGCCGGGACAGGGCCTCCGGAGACCGTCGGGATGGATGTCCTTTCCAAACAGGGGCTGTATTCACACGGAAGGTGATCCATGTTCTAAGGTCGGTGGCAGAGACCGTTACATTCAGGCCTGTGGCAGGGGCTGCAACAGTTCACTCGGTAGGTGGCAGCTACCAACTTCACGGTCGGTGGCAGAGACAGTGCGCCAAGCCTATTCGCACGCAAAAGGAATAGGAGAGTTCATTTGTGCCTGGGCCTACTCGCATCCACACCCCTGTCCGTCTGTTACAAGAGTTCAACTGATTATGTTCATCCTGGCAAATGGAAAAATAAAAGAGTGTTGGACTTTTAATGGTGTGGGGCTCTATTACTGGTAGACACATCTCCACGGAGGAAACAGAGGCTCCGTATGCAGAGAACAGACTCAAAGGTAATTTAAGTGACTTTGCTCAACCCTCATACACATACGAGGTGAGAGCTTGGCGTAGTGTTCCTGCACTCTCTCTCCCAGGTACCAATAGACAACAGCCGTATAACTGATAAAGCTAGAGAGGGAGTGAGGCTGCTACACATAGAAGATGGATCAGGAGTAGTGATGAGCCGAACACCCCCGGGTTCGGTTCGCACCAGAACCCGCGAACGGACCGAAAGTTCGCACGAACATTAGAACCCTATTAAATACAATGGATGCGAACTTTCGGATTCTAAAGTGCTAATTATAACGACTATTATCCATGTTATTGTCCGAAACAGAGTTTGGGAACCCGGCTTCTGCACCAGGGGACATGTATCAATGCAAAAATAAGTTTTAGAAACGGACGTTTTCCGGGAGCAGTCATTTTAATGATGCATAAAGTGAAAAAAAAAAAGTCAAATATTCCTTTAAATATTGTACCTGGGGGGTGTCTAAAGTATGCCTGTGAAGTGCCACGTGTTTCCCGTGTTTAGAACTGTCCCTGCACAAAATAACATTTCTAAAGGGAAAAAAGTCATTTAAAACTGCTTGCGGCTTTAATGCAATGTGTGGTCCCGGTAATATGGATGAAAATCTTTAGGAAAAATGGCATAGCTACCCCATCAACCCCCCCCCCCCCCCCTACCCCAGCCCATTACCAGCCCCTTTGGGTCTTGTATGGGTATTAAGGGGAACCCCGCACACAAAATAAAAAAGGACCTATATACTCTGAACAGCCGTATACAGGCGGTTCATACAAGACAGGGACTGTAGGTTTGTTCTTATGTAGAATCTGTTTATAATTTTGAACAGCTGCATTGTTTAAGTGGAGCTCCATGGCAAATTCCTTTTTTTTTGTTCTTTGTAAAACATAGGGAACGGTTATCACCCCTGTCACATTTTTTTTGCTGTCTGTGCCCCTGTTCAGAACATTTCACCTCACTTTGCGTCCCAATGACAACTGTTTTTGAAATGTGGTGTTTTTATTGAAACAAGGATTGGTGATAAAGCATCAGTAGAGAGGAGACACCTTTCTCACATATTAATTCTTACAGGAGAGAATTTTCCTTCCAAGGGGTAGATTTCCTCTCACTTCCTGTTGTCTTCTTCCGTTTGCAAGTAGTAGTCGTTTGTAAGTTGGATGTTTGAAAGTAGGGACCTGCCGTATATACTCTGCAGAAATTGGCCCCTTAGGTGTTGGTGTTGGCACAACACTGTAAGCACTCACAGTTACTCTTGGTGGGTGCTGGAACACCCTGCTGTCAACTATTATATCAGGAATTGTAATAACATATAATTGTTGATCAGTGGTAGTAAAAATTGGGCCTTTGATGGTGGTGCTGGTGCCCCAACACTGTAAGGCCTGACAGTTACTCTTGGTGGGCGCAGCAATGGGCCCTGCTGTGAATTATTAGATCAAGAATTGTAATTGCATGCCCCTGTTGAACAGGGGCTGAAAAATTAGGCCTTTGGTGGTGGTGGTGGTGGTGATGGTGGTGCTGGTGCCACAACACTGTAAGGCCTGACAGTTACTCTTGGTGGGCGCAGCAATGGTCCCTGCTGTGAATTATTAGATCAATAATTATAATTGCATGCCCCTGTTGAACAGGGGCTTAAAAATTGGGCCTTTGGTGGTGGTGGTGGTGGTGATGGTGGTGCTGGTGCCACAACACTGTAAGGCCTGACAGTTACTCTTGGTGGGCGCAGCAATGGGCCCTGCTGTGAATTATTAGATCAATAATTATAATTGCATGCCCCTGTTGAACAGGGGCTGAAAAATTGGGCCTTAGGCACTGGTGGCACAACACTGCAACCCCTCACAGATACTGTACTTGGAGCACAGCAATGAGGCCTGTTGCAAAGTATTGCATCAAAAATTTTAATTACACGCCCCTGTTAAACAGGGGCTGAAAAATTGGGCCTTAGCCACTGGTGGCGTCACCCATAAACCAAAATGATCTTCCAAGCTATCATCGTTAATCGTATCATTGAGGAGGAGGAGGAGGATAGCCAGTCAACATAACAGCACAGGCACTCAGCATCAGCATCAGTCTTGAAGGGATGTGACATTTTAAAATCAATTAGTCTGTTATATCAGCATCTGGTGTGTGGTAGCTGGTGGTGATCCAAGACTGGTTCATCTTGATGAAAGTCAGTCGATCAACCGAGTCGGTGGACAGGCGCACCCTGTGATCCGTGACAAATCCTCCAGCAGCACTGAATGTGCGTTCTGAAAGAACGCTGGATGCAGGACAGGCCAGTAGCTCAATTGCATACTGTGCAAGCTCTGGCCAGTGATCCATCCTCAAGACCCAGTAAGCCAGAGGATTTTCGGTGGGGAAGGTGTCCAAGTCTGACCTTGCCCCTAGGTATTCCTGCACCATGTATATCAGACGCTGGCGATGGTTGCTGGAACCGATCATACTTTGGGGCTGCGGACTAAAGAATTGTCTGAACGCATCGGTCAGACGGCCACCTTCCCCACCGCTCCTTCTTTGAATGCCCGAAGCCTCAGCAACTCGTTGTCCAGGACCAGGAGTTTGTAACCTCCCAGTCTCTGGGAACGCGTTGCACAGACCTTTCTGCAAGGCCTCCCGGAGTTGTCTCATCCTCTGCTCCCTCTGCGACGGTACGATAAGGTCCGCAACTTTACCCTTGTACCGTGGATCAAGGAGAGTGGCCAGCCAGTAATGGTCCCTCTCCTTGATCCGAAGAATACGAGGATCCTTCCGCAGACTTTGCAGGATCAGGGAGGCCATGCAGCGTAGGTTAGCTGAGGCATTCAGTCCGGAGTCCTCTGGGTCACTAAGGACGACATGATCCGCAGCCACCTCCTCCCAGCCACGTACAAGTCCACTGGTTTCTTGGGACTGTAAATCATCCCTAAAAGACTGTTGCTGATGATGCTGAGTGCCAGCCTCCACCTCCATGCTGACACAATCCTCCTCCTCCTCCTCCTCCTCCTCATCCTCCTCTTCCTGTGCGATGGGTGGGACAGAAGGAACACTGTCTGGGTAAAGGGGGCCTTGAGAGGCAAGGAAGTCCTCCTCTTCCTGCCTCTGTTCTGCCTCAAGTGCCCTGTCCATTATTCCACGCAGCGTGTGCTCCAACAGGTGGACAAGAGGTACAGTGTCACTGATGCATGCACTGTCACTGCTCACCATCCTCGTGGCCTCCTCAAATGGTGCCAGGACAGTGCATGCATCCCTGATCATGCCCCACTGGCGTGGTGAAAAAAACCCGAGCTCCCCTGACCCTGTCCTGGTGCCGTAGTCGCACAGGTACTCATTGATGGCCCTCTGCTGCGTGTGCAGCCGCTGCAGCATGGCCAACGTTGAGTTCCACCTGGTGGGCATGTCACATATAAGGCGGTTCTTGGGCAGGTTCAACTCCTTTTGAAGCTCAGCCAGGCGAGCACTGGCATTATAAGATCTGCGGAAATGCACACAGACTTTCCTGGCCTGCCTCAGGACATCCTGTAAGCCCGGGTACCTGCCCAAGAACCGCTGCACCACCAGGTTAAGGACGTGAGCCATACAGGGCACATGGGTCAGTTGTCCCTGTCGGAGGGCGGAGAGGAGGTTGGTGCCATTGTCGCAAACCACCATTCCTGGCTTAAGCTGGCGTGGCGTCAACCACCTCTCGGCCTGCCCCTGCAGAGCAGACAGGACCTCTGCCCCAGTGTGGCTCCTGTCCCCCAAACACACCAGCGCAAGCACGGCATGGCATCTTTTTGCCTGCGTACTTGCGTAGCCCCTTGAACGCTTACGGAGCACCGCTGGTTCCAAGGACAAACCACAAGAAGAGGCCATGGAGGAAGAAGAAGAGGAGGGGGTGGAGGAGAGAGGTGTGTCACAACCAGTAGTAGCATTTTGGAGGCGTGGCGGTGGAACAACCTCCAACACTACTGCACCTTGTCCTGCATCCTTCCCAGCTGCCAAAAGAGTGACCCAATGGGCCGTGAAAGAAAGGTAACGTCCCTGTCCATGCCTGCTGGACCATGAGTCAGCGGTAATATGCACCTTACCGCTGACCGCCCTGTCCAGCGAGGCCAAGACATTGCCTTCCACATGCCTGTAGAGAGCCGGAATAGCCTTCCGTGCGAAAAAGTGTCGTTTGGGAACCTGCCACTGAGGAACCGCACATTGCACAAACTCACGGAAGGGGGCCGAGTCTACCAACTGAAAAGGCAGCAGTTGAAGCGCTAGCAATTTAGCCAAGCTAGCATTCAACCGCTGGGCATGTGGATGGCTGGGAGTGAACTTCTTTCGACGGTCCAGCAGCTGGGGCAGGGAAATTTGCCTGCTAGAATCGGACGTTGGTGTACTGCTAGCAGAGTGCCCGCAAGTACTTGCCTGTGACACACCTAATTCTACACCTTCATTCCTCTCAGAGCAGGTTTCAGAGAGGAGTGAAGGTATAGTGGGGTTGGAGATCCCAGCTGATGCGGTGCAAGAAGAGGTCAGCTTTGTTCTTTGGTGTGGGTCTTTAAGGTAGGCTTGCCAACGAGCTGCATGGCAGGTCAACATATGTCTGATCAAGCATGTGGTGCCCAAGCGGCTGATGTTTTGGCCACGCGATATACGCTTGAGACATATGTTGCAAACAGCAGCTGTGCGATCTGATGCACTCGCCTCAAAAAAGGCCCACACCAAAGAACTTTTTGCATGACGGGCAGAGGCAGCGCCCTGCACAGGCGGAGCTCTGCGGTGTGATTCCGTCGGTGTGCTGCCCATACGCTGGCCACTCAAGGGCATCCTGCCTCGTTGGAGATGTGCCTCCTCCTCATCCTCCTCCTCCTCCTCTCTCCTATTAGGCACCCACGTGGAGTCAGTGACCTCATCATCCCCTCCCTCCTCATCACTGGAGCCAATCTGGCAATATGCTGCAGCTGCTGGAGCATGACTGCCAGATTGGTGTCCTTCTTGAGCATCCCCTCTCTCTGCTCTCACGCTGCTGCCTTCCTCTAGCTGGGTATCATCATCAGATCCTTCCAAACGCTGGGCATCCTCCTGGAGCATGTACCCAACACTGTGCTCAAACAGTTCGGGGGACTCCTCAGGAGGAGGGCATGGTGGGTCTAGGGAAGGATTGACTAATGAAGATAATGATACCAGAGAAGAGGACGCTTTGGCAGCTGCTTTGCCAGTACCCTGAGCCTGGGTGAGAGAGGATGAGGAGGATGAGGTGGGCTTGGTGATCCACTCTACCAAGTCTTCGGCATGATGTGGCTCAACATGTCCAGCTCCCGAAAACAAGGACAAGCGTGTCCCATGGCCATGTGCTGATGACAATGCACCGCGTACACGACCAGCACTGTTGCCCCCAGACACAGAGCCTGCTTGCCCTCTTTTTTTGCCTCCTGACTGTCTGCCTCTCCTTGGTTGCCTTCCAGACATTTTAATGGATGGCCTGCAGGGAGATGGGAAAAACAGCAATAAGGGCTACCTTCAGGTGTATACTGTGCAGGAGGCTTAGCAACAATGACACTGACACTGTCCCCTGCCTATCCTTCTCTGTCCCTAAACACAAGGATTGAAAATATGGTTCAGCAAAATAGTTTTAGAACAGAATAGCACACTGACACTTTCCCTCACTGTCCTACTCTGTCCCTCCCTACAAACAAGATTTAGCACAGAATAGCACACTGATAATTTCTACGAGTGTCCTTCTCTGTCCCTAAACTCAAGGATTGAAAATATGGAACAGCAAATTTGGTTTAGAACAGAACAGCACACTGTCAGTTTCACTAACTGTACCTCTCTGTCCCTCAACTCAAGGATTGAAAATATGGTTCAGCAAAATAATTTTAGAACAGAATAGCACACTGACACTTTCCCTCACTGTACCTCTCTGTCCCTCAACTCAAGGATTGAAAATATGGAACAGCAAATTTGGTTTAGAACAGAACAGCACACTGTCAGTTTCACTCACTGTACCTCTCTGTCCCTCAACTCAAGGATTGAAAATATGGTTCAGCAAAATAGTTTTAGAACAGAATAGCACACTGACACTTTCCCTCACTGTACCTCTCTGTCCCTCAACTCAAGGATTGAAAATATGGAACAGCAAATTTGGTTTAGAACAGAACAGCACACTGTCAGTTTCACTCACTGTACCTCTCTGTCCCTCAACTCAAGGATTGAAAATATGGTTCAGCAAAATAGTTTTAGAACAGAATAGCACACTGACACTTTCCCTCACTGTACCTCTCTGTCCCTCAACTCAAGGATTGAAAATATGGAACAGCAAATTTGGTTTAGAACAGAACAGCACACTGTCAGTTTCACTCACTTTACCTCTCTGTCCCTCAACTCAAGGATTGAAAATATGGTTCAGCAAAATAGTTTTAGAACAGAATAGCACACTGACACTTTCCCTCACTGTACCTCTCTGTCCCTCAACTCAAGGATTGAAAATATGGAACAGCAAATTTGGTTTAGAACAGAACAGCACACTGTCAGTTTCACTCACTGTACCTCTCTGTCCCTCAACTCAAGGATTGAAAATATGGTTCAGCAAAATAGTTTTAGAACAGAATAGCACACTGACACTTTCCCTCACTGTACCTCTCTGTCCCTCAACTCAAGGATTGAAAATATGGAACAGCAAATTTGGTTTAGAACAGAACAGCACACTGTCAGTTTCACTCACTGTACCTCTCTGTCCCTCAACTCAAGGATTGAAAATATGGTTCAGCAAAATAGTTTTAGAACAGAATAGCACACTGACACTTTCCCTCACTGTCCTACTCTGTCCCTCCCTACAAACAAGATTTAGCACAGAATAGCACACTGATAATTTCTACGAGTGTCCTTCCCTGTCCCTAAACTCAAGGATTGAAAATATGGAACAGCAAAATTGGTTTCGAACAGAATAGCACACTGACACTTTCCCTCACTGTACCTCTCTGTCCCTACAAACAAGATTTAGCACAAAATAGCACACTGACACTTTCCCTCACTGTACCTCTCTGTCCCTACAAACAAGATTTAGCACAAAATAGCACACTGACACTTTCCCTCACTGTACCTCTCTGTCCCTAAACTCAAGGATTGAAAATATGGTTCAGCAAGATTGGTTTAGAACAGAATAGCACACTGACACTTTCCCTCACTGTACCTCTCTGTCCCTACAAACAAGGATTAGCACAGAATAGCACACTGTCACTGACACTCTCCCTACCTATCCTTATCTGTCCCTAAACACAAGGAATCCAGGATTATGTAAAGGAAAAATAATGACACTGTCCCTGCCTATGCTTCTCTTTCCCTACTCCGGTCCGGAACACACTACACAAGGCCGCCGCGCTGGCGGCCTTTTATAGTGTGGGGCGTGTACTAAACCCCCTCAGCAATAATTAGCCACAGGCATCCTGCCTGTGGCCAATCATTGCTCTCCTCGCTGCCGGCGCTGTGATTGGCCAAGCATGCAGGGTCACAGTGCATGCTTGGCCACTCACAGCGCCTGGATGACACTGCGATGGCGTAGTGCATTGTGGGCCGTTCGCGTCACTCAAATTTGGCGCGAACGGCCCAAATCGTTCGATCCTCGTCGAACGATCGAACAGCCGATGTTCGAGTCGAACGTATGTTCGACTCGAACACGAAGCTCATCCCTAATCAGGAGGCCAGTGCTCTTAAGTGTTTGGTAATGTTAGGATTCCCTTCCTACGGAAGGCAAATAGGACCATTTTGAAGATTCTGTGCTGTTTGTAATTCCAAGTAAGGTTCAGAGTTTTTTTTTTTTACTTTTTAAGGTTTGGAGTAGTACTAGGAATCAGCAATGTCTCAAACAGATATGATAGTTTGTCATTATCATCATTTTAATGGTCCCTTTACAACCTTAGAACTAAATATGTTAAGATCTCCCGGAGTTTTGGGACCTGGTACCCGCCAAGCTTGGCACACATGTAGCCCCACTCTTCCTCTACAAATGTGCAAAGTTTGTTGTCTGGGGGATCTATGGCCAGGGAGCACTGATTTTTCAAAGCTGGGCACCCCTTCCATAGACCCCCATGTTAAACATCAGTCTAGTCATGGGCACAGTGAGGCATGGGCACGGTGAGGCATGGGCACAGTGAGGCATGCACATGGACACAGTGAGGCACAGTGAGGCATGCAGATGGACACCCTACGCTTATACTCGAGTCAATACGTTTTCCCATTTTTTTGTGGTAAAATTAGGTGCCTCGGCTTATATTCGGGTCGGCTTATACTCGAGTATATACAGTAAATTCTTATTGGTAGGACGTTTTCTTATTAAGAGAGTTGAAAGCGGGGAATTAGCTTCACTACCACATATTTGAGGTAAGTGAATTTCCAAGTGTATGGGAAAAGTGAAGATGAGTGTTGAATTGGGTGCTGGGGCATATTAAGTGGGAGTGAATTGTTGAAAGCCTGAAAGTGAGCCTGAAGCCTCGTACACACGACCGAGTTTCTCATTGTTAAAAACACGTCGTTTTTCTCAACGAGATTCTTGTCAACCTTGACGAGTTTCTCGTCAAGCTTTCCATGCGTACACACTGACAATTCCAAATCTCGTCGTTGTTCTGCGCAGTCACGTCCAGCACGTACGACGGCAGTATAAAGGGGAAGATCGATTTCCCTGGCGCCACCCCTTGGGCTGCTTTTGCTGATCTCGTGTTACCGCGTGTGAAGTAAAAGTTTGGGAAGAGACGATTCGCGCTTTTCAGTCTTCGTGCTTTCAGTTCGTTTTCTGCGGTTCAATTTGTGCTTGTGGGTTCGTATCTTTTCTTTCAGGGCGTGTAGGCAGGTCGTATCTGTTTTACAGTGCGTTCTTGCCCATTCGTTTCTGAATTTCAGTTCGTTCTTCATAGGCCTTGCTGTTCTAAAGTGCGTTCTGTTTAGTACGTTCTGATAAGACGACCGTTTCCTAGCCATGTCGCGGGTACGTTCTCGTCAACGAGTTCGTGCTGTGCGGGCGCTTGGTGTTGGTCTGCTTGTTTTGGACCAAGACGAGTCCATGAACGGGGTGAGGAGGAGTTCATGGAGCAAGAATTGGTTGCTCCAGCGGGACCAATTCTGCCATATGCCTCTGCTGCGGGAGATCGTGGAGAATAATCCTGAGGACTACAGGAATTTTCTGCGGATGTCTGACCCCGTTTTTCAGCATCTTTTGGCTTTGGTGTCCCCCTATATTACCAGGCAGGACACCATTATGCGGGAAGCCATCAGTGCTGAGCAGAGGCTCATCGCCACGTTACGCTACCTGGCGACAGGGAGAAGTCTTCAGGACTTGAAGTTCACGACAGGGCAGGCATCTCCCCCCAGGCTCTGGGCCTCATAATCCCAGACACCTGTTCTGCCATTATCCAAGTCCTGCAGGAGGACTATATTAGGGTAAGTTTTCTCCCTTTGCATCACATTTTATGTATTTCATGTATGATAATGTATTGTATTTCTTTCATCCTTCCCTAATTACCATGATTGTAATATGCTGAGAATGTCCCCTTTGTCCTCATGCATGCTGGAAGCTTCTAAATGCCCCTTTTTTCTCCTCCATGCATATTTCACTTCACTAACCTTTCCAGCAGTGGCGACTGCTGCTCAAAATGTTTGGGTGGCCACCACAAAATTTTATCTATAAACTTCCTCCGTTTTTGCGACTGTGCCTATTAAACGCCACCAGTTGCCCCCTCCAATGCAGCCAGTTTGCCCCCTCCAATGCAGCCAGTTTGCCCCCTCCAATGCAGCCAGTTTGCCCCCTCAAATGCAGCCAGTTCCCCCCCAGCCCTGCACTTACCTTCTTCTGGTCAGCGCCATCCTTCTTCTCTCCTTGATGTCTTCTACTGCCCTCGATGTTGCATCAGCCAATCAGGTTACCGGTAAACAAACTTGGTGGACATAATTGGCAGAGGAGCCTGTCAGTGTTTACCCAAGGAATGCCCCCCCCCTGCGTCCCCTGGTTAACTTTTATGAAGCCAATTACATCCCTCAGGCTGTAATCGCCAAGGCTATTTGACCCCCCGGCTCTGATAGGCAATTTTCACCCAAAAAATGCCGCTGTTATTCATATGGCCGGCGCTCAACAGGGGGCCATCCACCTGAATAGTGGGCGGCATTGACAATACCTAGGTTAATGCAAGGCATGAACCTATGTATTGTTCTGAGTGACGGGCGCAGGAGAGAGGGGGCAGCGCTCCAGCGCCCACTCTGGACGCACCGCCACTGCAATGCTATCCTGTGGCCAAATACATCTAGCCCCCCCCCAAATTTGATTATAATGGACCATCAGAGGGGGTGATGAATATGATACTTGAGCCTTCCATTATACTTTTTAAAAACACATTAAACGGAAACTTAGTTTGATGTTGGGCAAGAATGTGTTTTAGTATAATCTGCTTGCAATGTTATGTGCAAAAGTACTAATATTTTTTTATCTTGTTTGACTCCACAGCTTCCTTCCACGCCACAGGAATGGCAGACTGTGGCATCAGAGTTTGCCACGCGGTGGGACTTCCCCAACTGCGGTGGAGCCATTGACGGGAAGCACGTCCGCATCGTGCCGCCACCCCGTTATGGGTCTTACTACTACAACTACAAGGGGTTTCATAGCATTGTGCTGATGGCGGTGGTGTCAGCACGGTATGAATTCCTCTATGTGGATGTGGAGAAGAATGGCCGGATGTCCGATGGGGGATCCTTCATCCAGACGGAGTTTGCCCTCCGTCTCCAGAGTGACGACCTTGCATTGCCACCGGATGCAGGGAATGTTGAAGGACTCCCCTTAGTTTTTTTGGCTGATGAAGCCTTCGGACTCGGACCGCACCTCATGAGGCCATTTCCACAGAGGACCCTGACCCCAGAGAAGAGGGTGTTCAACTACCAGCTGGCCAGGGCCCGAAGAGTCGTAGAAAATGCCTTTGGGATAATGGCCAGCCGGTTCCGCATTTTTATGACTCCAATTCACTTGGCGGAGTACAAGATTAACTATGTTGTTTTCTGTTGCTGTGTGCTACATAATTTTCTGATCCGGAAATCACCAAATTATATGGCCTCAATATTGTCTGAGGCAGGACTTTCATCTGGCAATACCCTGAATCTGGCCGTCCTGGCTTGCCCCCCCAAAATGCCCGTGAGGTTCGTCAGAAAATATCTGGAATATTTCACAGGTAGGGGGGCAATTCCTATGCCAGGCCATGTCTAAATCTGCTTGGAGAAAGAACTAAATAAAAATCTGATTAAATCTTTTAACTTTGTTTTTTCCTGTCTCCTTAGTGCATTTGTAGTGCCAAGTGTATTTTCCTTTAGTAAATACCAACCATTTCACTAGGAACAACAAAAATATACACAAATAAGGTTAGAGCTAGGGATGAGCCGAACACCCCCGGGTTCGGTTCGCACCAGAACCCGCGAACGGACCGAAAGTTCGCACGAACGTTAGAACCCTATTAAATACAATGGATGCGAACGTTCGAAATCTAAAGTGCTAATTATAATGACTATTATGCATGTTATTGTCCTAAAAAGGGTTTGGGAACCCGGGTTCTTCACCAGGGGACATGTATCAATGCAAAAAGAAGTTTTAAAAACGGCCGTTTTTTCGGGAGCAGTCATTTTAATGATGCATAAAGTGAAAAAAAAAAGTCAAATATTCCTTTAAATATCGTACCTGGGGGGTGTCTAAAGTATGCCTGTGAAGTGCCACGTGTTTCCCGTGTTTAGAACTGTCCCTGCACAAAATGACATTTCTAAAGGAAAAAAAAAGCCATTTAAAACTGCTTGCGGCTTTAATGTCATGTCTGGTCCCGGTAATATGGATGAAAATCTTTGAGAAAAATGGCATAGCTACCCCATCACCCCCCCCCCACCCCAGCCCATTACCAGCCCCTTTGGGTCTTGTATGGATATTAAGGGGAACCCCGCACACAAAATAAAAAAGGCCCTATATACTCTGAACAGCCGTATACAGGCGGTGCATACAAGACAGGGACTGTAGGTTTGTTCTTATGTAGAATCTGTTTGTAATTTTGAACAGGTACATTGTTTAAGTGTAGCTCCAGCAAAAAA
This sequence comes from Rana muscosa, assembly GCA_029206835.1. NCBI lineage: Eukaryota > Metazoa > Chordata > Amphibia > Anura > Ranidae > Rana > Rana muscosa. The sequence continues at coordinate 79,078,317 of CM055126.1, forward strand.
ATCTATTTTTAAGCTTTTTGGAAAACATAGGGAAGGGTTATCACCCCTGTAACATTTGTTTTGCTGTCTGTGCCCCTGTTCAGAACATTTCACCTCACTTTCCGTCCCAATGACAAATGTTTTTGAAAAGTGGGGTTTTTATTGAAACAAGGATTGGTGATAAAGCATCAGTAGAGAGGAGACACCTTTTTCCCATATTAACTCTTACAGGAGAGAATTTCCCTTCCTAGGGGAAGATTTCCTCTCACTTCCTGTTGTCTCCTTCCGTTTGCAAGTAGGAGTCGTTTGTAAGTTGGATGTTTGAAAGTAGGGGCCTGCCCTATATACTCTGCTGAAATTTGCCCCTTACATGTTGGTGTTGCCACAACACTGTAAGCCCTCACAGTTACTCTTGGTGGGCGCATGAATGGGCCCTGCTGTAAATTATTAGATCAAGAATTGTAATTGCATGCCCCTGTTGAACAGGGGCTGAAAAATTGGGCCTTTGGTGGTGGTGGTGTTGACACAACGGGAGAATATTATTTAAACTAAAAATGGACTTTAAACGGCACATAGATAGATATTGTAAAAATTCTAAGGGTTTTATTGTTGGTAGAAAAATATAATTGAATTTAGGTAAAAAGTACGTTAATACAAAACAATGACATTATGTAACAGTCATCAATAATTAGTATAGGGTCCCATTTACAAGACTCAACACATCTCCCAGAAATTACATTAACATGTAAAATACAAAGTAGAATAGGATAATGTATAGCCAACAAACACAAATGAGGAGTTGGACGGTATGCACGAGAGATGGCTGGTCTTATTGATAGGTCCGGTAAATTCAAAGATAAAGATCTTGCTTTCGCTCGACTAGTTTCGCGTTCCAAAACGCTTCGTTGGGAGCATAGTATTCTGTCAAGATTATACATAAACAGTTCAAAAGAGATACTTCAGTTAATATAATTTTAATACTTGTATCTAAAATAAAACTGATAAAAAACAACATTTTAAAGAAAAGCTAATATACATTGATTAAAAGTTTTCGATTGACCACAGAAGGATGAAACACCCACCACCTATACACTGCCAGCACCGAACCCAGTCACACAACAAATGGGGCATGAAGATAGCTGGAATGTAAGTTAGTCCATATCCATAGGTGCTATTAAGAAAATTATTTTTTTTTTTTTTTTAATTGAGCAAGTTAGATAGCAGGTGCAGAAATTATAAAACCGTAAATGGGATAATGTGTCAATAATCACCATCGAGGCAGACCGAGAAGAGGGGGGGGGAGGGGAACAGGAAAGAAAAAATATATATGTAGTAGTTTCTATACTTACGAACAGGGCCGTGTTAAGTAGTGAAACCGGCCTAGGTATTTTGACCTGGCAGTCCGTGTATCACAGGGTGCCAGTATTATATAAACACATTCTAAAAATAAAACACATAACGTGACCCATAAGTGACAAAAGTGGGTGTTTTGAACAAAGTAAAAAAAAAAAAAAAAAAAAAAAAAAAAAAAGGGGGTGGGGAGGGATAAAAAGGGGGGAAAGGGGGGGGGGGAAAGGGAAAGGAATTTTTCATATATATATTATCCAAAGGCTCACCATGGTAAACAATCATGCGTGATTTAAGTAAAAGAGTAACTATGCACAGGCTACTGATAGGTAGGGAACGTAAATCCAGGTGTAACAAACCAGACAATACTGTAGAGGAGTGTGTCAGTCAGAAACACTTGCTCGAGCCACACAGTGGTAGTCTGTTTGGGTGACCCCTAGTGATGGACTGACCCAGCTGAAAAACATAAATACAAAAAGGGGGTTTAGAGAGGACCCGCTTCCCTAGATCTGTCTGCTCGTATCCCAGATGGATGGTATTTACCTTATAGCTTGACACGGATTATGTGCTGGTGGACCTGGATGAAACCTCTCCTGTGGACAACCTCACAGTGCACTGTGCACCGTTTTTATGTGTCCCTACAGGAAGGCGTCATCACACCCGGAAGTGACGCTGGTGCGCGGGTTCGGACGGTCATGCGCATGCACCGTAGGCGCTGCTGACGCAGCAACCTATGGCCAATGAGAGAGTGACAGGGCGGAACCCAGGGAGTGTTCTGGGAGCCTTTAATATGTCACATCGCTCTAGCCAGCAAACGCGTCATCGCAGGGGATCAGGCAACCCATGTTTGTGCGCCGCAATCACTGCCATCACATCAGCCCATGACCAATGCGGCAGTGACAGAGCACACCACAGGGGGAGCCAATTGCTCCCTTGGAGCAGGTAGAAGAGTCGTGTTCTACATACCAGTATTGGTCGGCAAGTCAGCCCACCATTGCAGCCATCAGTGTGGGCACATAGGCTTCGGGGCACAGCGGGAACAGGGGGTGAAAGAGGGTGAATACATCCACCTGTGGTCACCGAAAAAAAAGGATCCAAACATAATATACAGAACTAAATAAAAATGCTGAAGGCATATAAGTAACCAAAAATCCATATTCTACATTTATATATACATCCAGGAATAGTACCTTTAAACTAAAAAACAATATCTAATTTAAGTACAGAGATTCCAATACAGCAGCTTAACCATTTAGGGGCATGATTTAAAGTGTGTATTCTATGTGTCTTTTTTAGTGGCATATTTGGTCTGCCGGCTGTGGTGGGGGGTAAAGTTACCACACATGGTGGATTTAGTGACAGTGATGAAACTAACATGTGGCATTCATTGTGCAGCTTATCCTGAAGAAGGATTATTTTTGTACTATTATACAACTAGATAAAACATCAAATCGAGATGCAATCAAGCATTGAATAGAGTAGACATATAGTAATACAAGGGGGGGGGAAAGGGGGAAGAAAAAGGGGGGTGTTAACGTGAATGGACACATAACATATGTGGAAAAGTATATAATGTGTATAGCATTAGTGTGGCAATCAATATCCACCACCATCCATAGCCCATGAAATATTCTAGACGTCGGTCAGAGTGGTATATATGTCAGTGACAGAAATCATGTTTCAAATGGTTAAATATGGTTTAAATCAGTCATTTACAGAAATGGTCTGTATGACTGAGTTTCGTTTAGGCCAGGGGGGCGTGTGGCATTCAACCTCTCAACCCAGATAGTTTCTCTCTGGAGGATGATTTTATCCCACTCACCCCCTCTAGAACTTTTGGGAACAACGGCCAGAACAGAAAAAGACACAACTGAGGTATCGAAACGGTGGTAAAGGTCCAGGTGTCGGCTAATGGGTGTCAACATCTTCCCGTTGCCCGAGTAGTAGATGTGATCGTTGATACGTTGTCTTAACTGTCTGGCCGTTTTGCCCACATAGAAACTACCGCATTTACAGGTCATGAGATAGACCACGCCTTCAGTGCGGCAGTTAGCAGAAAATTTTGGAGAAAAAATCTCACCATTGGGGAGTATAGTATTTTGACAGGGTGAAACCCATTTACAAAAGGAGCATTTCCCACATTGTGACGTCCCTATAATTCGATTAGTAACATTGTTGCAGTTTCGAACATAGTGGCTAGCGGTAAGTTTGTCTCTTAGTGAAGTTGCCCGCCTTGAAAATGATCTCAGGTTGTGCCCCTACATATTTGCCCAGGGTGGGATCATCTTGTATTAGGTGCCAATGGTTTTTGAGTAGGGACCGTATATCCATATGTTGGTTGGAGAACCTAGTAATTACTTTAATGGTGGCTTGAGAGGGGGTATTTTTTACTTTATACAGGAGTTCATTTCTGGTTTGGCTGTTGGCCTTGTTATACGCTTGGCGTAGTAGAGATTTACTGTAGCCTCTGGCTAGTAACCTATTCCTTAGTAGTTTAGCCTGTATTTGAAAGTCGGATGGCAATGTACAGTTTCGTCTCAGCCTGATATATTGAGCATAGGGGATGCTACGTATCAGAGCTGGTGGATGAGCACTGTTTGCATGCAGTAGCGTGTTCCCTGCTGTATTTTTGCGGAACAGACTCGTGAAGAGCACATTGTCTATGCTCTTGGAAATTGTCAAGTCCAGGAAGGTAGTTGCATTAGAATCACAACTAAATGTAAATTTTAGATTGTATTGATTTACATTTAACTTTTGGATGAACTCATCGAACAATGTTCCCGTACCTGTCCACACGATGAACACGTCATCGATGTAGCGCATCCAGACGAGAACACTGTCAGTAAATCTAGTCATAGACTCGTTCGAAAACAAGTCCCTCTCCCACCCCCCCAGGTACAGATTGGCATAGCCAGGGGCACAGCAGGTGCCCATGGCTACGCCCTGCACCTGGAGGTAGTGGGAGTTATTAAAGCTGAACCAGTTGTGGGTAAGAATGAACTGTAATAGTCCAACAATGAAGTCGTTATAGGGCCACTGGTGGTGGTCTTCTTCGTAGAGGAAGGTACGTATCATCCCGACTCCCTGCTCGTGAGGGATGCTAGAGTACAGAGCCTCCACATCCAATGTCACGAGGAGGGAGCCTGGAGGAACGACCATACCCTCTATTTGTTTCAGGAGAGCTAGCGTGTCCTTAATATAGGAAGGGAGAGCCATGACATGTGGCATCAACACTGAATCAACCAGCTTGCTGGCATTTTCCGTTAAACATCCAATACCTGAAATAATCGGTCTCCCAGGGGGCGACACTGAACTCTTATGCACCTTCGGTAGTGCATAAAATGTCGCCACCCTGGGGGACCGAGTATTCAGGTAATCGTAAACATCCTGGTTAATTAGCCCCTTAGTGAAGGCATCATTGATGATATCCAGGAATTGGATTTTATAGGAGGCAGTGTGTGCAACAGTAATAGGCCGGTACCATTCAAGATTTGACAAAATCTTGAGGCACATATTTTCATAAAAATCTTTGGTCATAAGAACGATGTTACCCCCCTTATCAGCTCCCTTAACAACCACGTCAGGGTGATTCTGTATTTTGGAGATGCCCAATCGTTGCGCACAAGTAAGATTACTGTGCTTGGGCAATATCTTAAGGCGTTTTGTATCACTGATGACATTACATAGAAAAGCCCAGGCTTGTGGGCTAGTAGCAAGGTCTGGGAAATTCTTGGATTTAGGTTTAAACTTCCTTACAGGGGGCTTAATTGGTACAGGCGTGACTTCATCCTGCACATCCCCACTATCGTTTTCATCCAGAAGTAGTATCAAATCCCGTAACGCCCTAAACTCTTCCATTTTGAAGTGTTTGATACTTTCAGAAAAATCTTTCTCGTTTTTAGTGCGAATACGGTCCCTATCGAATATATACTTAAAAGTAAGATTTCTAACGAACATGTGGATGTCCTTAATGAATTCGTACCTATCTAGGTTTTGTGTGGGGCAGAAACTTAGCCCAAATTTGAGTACACTAAGTTCGTCCCTAGAAAATCGGTAAGGAGTGAGATTCAGTACATCCATCTCTACGTTGGATGCTGATGCACTCCTAATGTCTGAAAATTTAGAATCTGCGTATTACCTTGATTAATATGGCAGTCAAGGGTACTTTGCTTCTTAAAGTTTTGTAGTTGGATTGATGGGTGTAGAGTGGGTGTTTGGGACAAGCTGGGAAATGGAGCTTGCGAGCTGGCCTCCACTGCTGTATTGGACACTTGCATATTGGTAGGTCCCAACCCTGCAGGGAATGAGGTTGATGGAGTACTGATATTTCCGTTTTGTTGGGTCATCATCTGTAGGGCCTTTTGTGCGATAGGGCCTATATAGGTGAGTGAATTACTTTCATTACCTTTACTCGGTGTCAGATCATGTCGGGTCGCAGGGTCAGTAGGTCTTGTATTATGATTGTCAGGTCTTTTTTTGGGGTAGGGAGTAAATTGCCCACCACCATAGGTCCTTTTTCGTCCACCATTGTTACCGTGTGCATTCAGTTGTCCTCTCGTAGTCGACTGTTGGGAAGAAAACGTAGACACAGATGAGTCAGACTCAACATCGTCATCATCAGTCACACCCATCCCATTACCCCTACCTACTTTGGATTTTTTGAACCTAGTTTTCTTGGGACCACGATTCTGAAATGGCAATTGCCAGTGATAGGCAAAGCCTTCTAAAAAGGCAGCCCTATCTTTAACCAACTTGCTTTGTTTTTTAAAGATAATATCTTTATTAATTTTGGTGATATAGTCTTTTACTTCCTGCCATTTGGCAGTGAAGTGTTCATGACCCTTCAAGGCCTCACTGGTGGCCTGGAGGGACATAATATCTTGGTCTAGGTTTTTAAGCTCAATCTGATAATGGGAAACCAGCAAGTTGATTAAGTTGGTACTACATTGTGTAAGAATTTGTTCCCAAGCTAGTTTAAACTCGGCTCCATAGTTGTCAAAGGAGGGATAGATCTGAATTCTGAGCCCTAAAGGGCTAATGTTCTCTCGCACATATTGCTGGAGAAAGTCCACTTGCCAATGCAGGTTTGACTTTTTTTTGAGCAATTTTTTCTTTTTGGAAATATATTGCGTTAATCCTATTTCCTGGCCTGTATTGACCCTGCATTCTGACTGAATCCCACTAATATAGCCTAGCCAGGCTGTACCTACGTAGTCCATCAAGCAGTCAAAAAAAGGGGGGAAAGGGGGAAAAAGAAAAAAGGAAGAATACCTGGAATGTATATGGATACTAACTTATAAAGAATATATCTATAGGGACACCTAGAGGCAAAAAATGGGTGCTTCCACCCCAATAATGATTTAGAAGGAAATTGCTAAATTGTGCATCACCACAGGGTGACACTGTGGATGCACCTAGTATAAATGCGCCAACGTCCCGATAATCAATGGGAGAATATTATTTAAACTAAAAATGGACTTTAAACGGCACATAGATAGATATTGTAAAAATTCTAAGGGTTTTATTGTTGGTAGAAAAATATAATTGAATTTAGGTAAAAAGTACGTTAATACAAAACAATGACATTATGTAACAGTCATCAATAATTAGTATAGGGTCCCATTTACAAGACTCAACACATCTCCCAGAAATTACATTAACATGTAAAATACAAAGTAGAATAGGATAATGTATAGCCAACAAACACAAATGAGGAGTTGGACGGTATGCACGAGAGATGACTGGTCTTATTGATAGGTCCGGTAAATTCAAAGATAAAGATCTTGCTTTCGCTCGACTAGTTTCGCGTTCCAAAACGCTTCGTCGGGAGCATAGTATTCTGTCAAGATTATACATAAACAGTTCAAAAGAGATACTTCAGTTAATATAATTTTAATACTTGTATCTAAAATAAAACTGATAAAAAACAACATTTTAAAGAAAAGCTAATATACATTGATTAAAAGTTTTCGATTGACCACAGAAGGATGAAACACCCACCACCTATACACTGCCAGCACCGAACCCAGTCACACAACAAATGGGGCATGAAGATAGCTGGAATGTAAGTTAGTCCATATCCATAGGTGCTATTAAGAAAATTAAAAAAAAAATTTTAAAAAATTGAGCAAGTTAGATAGCAGGTGCAGAAATTATAAAACCGTAAATGGGATAATGTGTCAATAATCACCATCGAGGCAGACCGAGAAGAGGGGGGGGGGGGAAACAGGAAAGAAAAAATATATATGTAGTAGTTTCTATACTTACGAACAGGGCCGTGTTAAGTAGTGAAACCGGCCTAGGTATTTTGACCTGGCAGTCCGTGTATCACAGGGTGCCAGTATTATATAAACACATTCTAAAAATAAAACACATAACGTGACCCATAAGTGACAAAAGTGGGTGTTTTGAACAAAGTAAAAAAAAAAAAAAAAAAAGGGGGTGGGGGTGGGGAGGGATAAAAAGGGGGGAAAGGGGGGGGGGAGGGAAAGGAATTTTTCATATATATATTATCCAAAGGCTCACCATGGTAAACAATCATGCGTGATTTAAGTAAAAGAGTAACTATGCACAGGCTACTGATAGGTAGGGAACGTAAATCCAGGTGTAACAAACCAGGCAATACTGTAGAGGAGTGTGTCAGTCAGAAACACTTGCTCGAGCCACACAGTGGTAGTCTGTTTGGGTGACCCCTAGTGATGGACTGACCCAGCTGAAAAACATAAATACAAAAAGGGGGTTTAGAGAGGACCCGCTTCCCTAGATCTGTCTGCTCGTATCCCAGATGGATGGTATTTACCTTATAGCTTGACACGGATTATGTGCTGGTGGACCTGGATGGAACCTCTCCTGTGGACAACCTCACAGTGCACTGTGCACCGTTTTTATGTGTCCCTACAGGAAGGCGTCATCACACCCGGAAGTGACGCTGGTGCGTGGGTTCGGACGGTCATGCGCATGCGCCGTAGGCGCTGCTGACGCAGCAACCTATGGCCAATGAGAGAGTGACAGGGCGGAACCCAGGGAGTGTTCTGGGAGCCTTTAATACGTCACATCGCTCTAGCCAGCAAACGCGTCATCGCAGGGGATCAGGCAACCCATGTTTGTGCGCCGCAATCACTGCCATCACATCAGCCCATGACCAATGCGGCAGTGACAGAGCACACCACAGGGGGAGCCAATTGCTCCCTTGGAGCAGGTAGAAGAGTCGTGTTCTACATACCAGTATTGGTCGGCAAGTCAGCCCACCATTGCAGCCATCAGTGTGGGCACATAGGCTTCGGGGCACAGCGGGAACAGGGGGTGAAAGAGGGTGAATACATCCACCTGTGGTCACCGAAAAAAAAGGATCTAAACATAATATACAGAACTAAATAAAAATGCTGAAGGCATATAAGTAACCAAAAATCCATATTCTACATTTATATATACATCCAGGAATAGTACCTTTAAACTAAAAAACAATATCTAATTTAAGTACAGAGATTCCAATACAGCAGCTTAACCATTTAGGGGCATGATTTAAAGTGTGTATTCTATGTGTCTTTTTTAGTGGCATATTTGGTCTGCCGGCTGTGGTGGGGGGTAAAGTTACCACACATGGTGGATTTAGTGACAGTGATGAAACTAACATGTGGCATTCATTGTGCAGCTTATCCTGAAGAAGGATTATTTTTGTACTATTATACAACTAGATAAAACATCAAATCAAGATGCAATCAAGCATTGAATAGAGTAGACATATAGTAATACAGGGGGGGGGGGGAGGGGGAAGAAAAAGGGGGGTGTTAACGTGAATGGACACATAACATATGTGGAAAAGTATATAATGTGTATAGCATTAGTGTGGCAATCAATATCCACCACCATCCATAGCCCATGAAATATTCTAGACGTCGGTCAGAGTGGTATATATGTCAGTGACAGAAATCATGTTTCAAATGGTTAAATATGGTTTAAATCAGTCATTTACAGAAATGGTCTGTATGACTGAGTTTCGTTTAGGCCAGGGGGGTGTGTGGCATTCAACCTCTCAACCCAGATAGTTTCTCTCTGGAGGATGATTTTATCCCACTCACCCCCTCTAGAACTTTTGGGAACAACGGCCAGAACAGAAAAAGACACAACTGAGGTATCGAAACGGTGGTAAAGGTCCAGGTGTCGGCTAATGGGTGTCAACATCTTCCCGTTGCCTGAGTAGTAGATGTGATCGTTGATACGTTGTCTTAACTGTCTGGCCGTTTTGCCCACATTGACACAACACTGTAAGCCCTCACAGTTACTCTTGGTGGGTGCATGAATGGGCCCTGCTGTGAATTATTAGATCAAGAATTGTAATTGCATGCCCCTGTTGAACAGGGGCTGAAAAATTGGGCCTTTGGTGGTGATGGTGGTGGTGTTGACACAACACTGTAAGCCCTCACAGTTACTCTTGGTGGGCGCAGGAATGGGCCCTGCTGTGAATTATTAGATCAAGAACAGGGGCTGAAAAATTGGGCCTTAGGCACTGGTGCTGGTGCCACGACACTGCAACCTCTCCCAGATACTCTAGTTGGAGTGCAGGAATGAGCCCTGCTGCAAAGCATTGCATACAAAATTGTAATTACATACCCCTGTTAAACAGGGGCTGAAAAATTGGGCCTTAGTCACTGGTGGCGGCACCCAGAAATAAAAATGTTCTTCCAAGCTATCATCATCAATCGGATCATTGAGGAGGAGGAGGATAGTCAGTCAACATAACAGGACAGTCACTCAGCATCAGCCTTGAAGGGATGTGACATTTGAAAATAAATTAGTCTGTTATATCAGCTTCAGGTGTTTGGTAGCTGGTGGTGATCCAAGACTGGTTCATATTTATGAAGGTCAGTCGATCAACCGAGTCGGTGGACAGGTGCACCCTGTGATCCGTGACAAATCCTCCAGCAGCACTGAATGTGCGTTCTGAAAGAACGCTGGATGCAGGACAGGCCAGTAGCTCAATTGCATACTGTGCAAACTCTGGCCAGTGATCCATCCTCAAGACCCAGTAAGCCAGAGGATTTTCGGTGGGGAAGGTGTCCAAGTCTGACCTTGCCCCTAGGTATTCCTGCACCATGTATATCAGACGCTGGCAATGGTTGCTGGAACCGATCATACCTTGGGGCTGCGGACTAAAGAATTGTCTGAACGCATCGGTCAGACGGCCACCTTCCCCACCGCTCCTTCTTTGACTGACCGAAGCCTCAGCAACTCGTTGTCGAGGACCAGGAGTTTGTAACCTCCCAGTCTCTGGGAACGCGTTTGTCACGTATCCGGTAAGATCAGAACTATGTGAACTGCAACAAAGGAAACCCAAAACGTGTGTAAGTGAAATATAATGATTTATTAAAGATAAGTGAAATAGTATAAATACAACCACCTCCAAACCACACAGTGCACAATAACCAATACCAAACAGAACCCACAAATAATAACAGTAACAGACAAGTATGTACAAGTAATGGGGAAACCAGAATCATAAACAGGGCCAGGCCAGGGTCATACACAGGGAGATCAGCAGATGGGGTAAGGAACACAGGACAGGGAGAGGACGGATGGATGGATCGGGACAGGGAGACAGGATCAAGCAGGGGGCAACCAGGCTGCAGAGCAGGGATCAGGACAGACACAACAGGTTCAGGTTACAGGAATCGAGGTTCAAGTAGACAGGCTACAGGTCAGGGCACAAGGACGATACCAGGGCAGTGTGTGTATACACCTGCCGGGTATTTATAGGAATGCTTGATTAGCTTCAGGTCACACCTGATCGGAGGGAGGGCAGTCTGCTCCACACTGCCAGGATCCATCCGCTGGTGGAAACCAGTACTGCGTCCAAAAGATAATACAACACCAGCAGGGAAAGATTCTCCTGACAGTTACAAACTGCCAGGAGACACCTGCTGGTGGACCACAGTACTGCAAGATAAATAATAAATGCCACCAGCGGATGGAACCTTTCCTGACAGTACCCCCCCTCAAAGGAGCGGCCTCCGGACGCTCCAACTAGCTGTTGCCGGAGAAAGTTCATGGCAATAAGCTGGGTAGTAGGCAAAGTCACATCCGGGCAGACAATCACATCAAGCTGGGCAGCAGGCAGGAACACCTCGGGCTGGGCAGCAGGCTCCGGGTCATCGAGCTGGGCAGCAGGCAGGAACACTTCGGCCTGGGCAGCAGGCCCCGGGTAATCGAGCTGGGCAGCAGGCAGGAACACCTCGGGCTGGGCAGCAGGCTCCGGGTCATCGAGCTGGGCAGCAGGCTCCGGGTCATCGAGCTGGGCAGCAGACAGGAACACTTCAGGCTGGGCAGCAGGCTCCGGGTCATCGAGCTGGGCAGCAGGCTCCGGGTCATCGAGCTGGGCAGCAGGCAGGGACACTTCGGGCTGGGCAGCAGGCTCCGGATCATCAAGCTGGGCAGCGGACGGGATCATCTCAGGCTGGGCAGCGGACGGGATCATCTCAGGCTGGGCAGCGGACGGGATCATCTCAGGCTGGGCAGCAGACGGGATCATCTCAGGCTGGGCAGCAGACGGGATCATCTCAGGCTGGGCAGCAGACGGGATCATCTCAGGCTGGGCAGCAGACGGGATCATCTCAGGCTGGGCAGCAGACGGGATCATCTCAGGCTGGGCAGCAGACGGGATCATCTCAGGCTGGGCAGCAGACGGGATCATCTCAGGCTGGGCAGCAGACGGGATCATCTCAGGCTGGGCAGCAGACGGGATCATCTCAGGCTGGGCAGCAGACGGGATCATCTCAGGCTGGGCAGCAGACGGGATCATCTCAGGCTGGGCAGCAGACGGGATCATCTCAGGCTGGGCAGCAGACGGGATCATCTCAGGCTGGGCAGCAGACGGGATCATCTCAGGCTGGGCAGCAGATGACATACCCTCGAGCCGGGAAAAGGGCTCCACAACCTTAAGCCGGGAAACGGGCACCACAACCTCAAGCCAGGGAACGGGCACCGCAGCGGGCACCACAACCTCAGGCCGGGAAACGGGCACCACAACCACAGGCCAGGAAACGGGCACCACAACCACAGGCCGGGAAACGGGCACCACAACCACAGGCCGGGAAACGGGCACCACAACCACAGGCCGGGAAACGGGCACCACAACCACAGGCCGGGAAACGGGCACCACAACCACAGGCCGGGAAACGGGCACCACAACCACAGGCCGGGAAACGGGCACCACAACCACAGGCCGGGAAACGGGCACCACAACCACAGGCCGGGAAACGGGCACCACAACCACAGGCCGGGAAACGGGCACCACAACCACAGGCCGGGAAACGGGCACCACAACCACAGGCCGGGAAACGGGCACCACAACCACAGGCCGGGAAACGGGCACCACAACCACAGGCCGGGAAACGGGCACCACAACCACAGGCCGGGAAACGGGCACCACAACCACAGGCCGGGAAACGGGCACCACAACCACAGGCCGGGAAACGGGCACCACAACCACAGGCCGGGAAACGGGCACCACAACCACAGGCCGGGAAACGGGCACCACAACCACAGGCCGGGAAACGGGCACCACAACCACAGGCCGGGAAATGGGCACCACAACCACAGGCCGGGAAATGGGCACCACAACCACAGGCCGGGAAATGGGCACCACAACCACAGGCCGGGAAACGGGCACCACAACCTCAAGCCGGGAAACGGGCACCACAACCTCAAGCCGGGAAACGGGCACCACAACCTCAAGCCGGGAAACGGGCACCACAACCTCAAGCCAGGGAACGGGCACCACAACCTCAAGCCAGGGAACGGGCACCACAACCACAGGCCGGGGAATGGGCACCACAACCACAGGCCGGGAAACGGGCACCGGATCTTCCGACTGGGACACTGTCATCAGGGCTTCAGTTTGGAAGGCTGGCACGGGAACTCCACGTTGGCAGGCTGGCACAGGGTCTTCAGGCTGGCAGGCTGGTACAGGGTCTTCAGGCTGGCAGGCTGGTACAGGGTCTTCAGGCTGGCAGGCTGGTACAGGGTCTTCAGGCTGGCAGGCTGGTACAGGGTCTTCAGGCTGGCAGGCTGGTACAGGGTCTTCAGGCTGGCAGGCTAGCTCGAGAACCGCAGACTGGAAGGCTGGCTCGAAAACCGCAGGCTGGAAGGCTGGCTCGAGAACCGCAGGCTGGAAGGCTGGCTCAAGGACCGCAGGCTGGAAGGCTGGCTCAAGGACCGCAGGCTGGAAGGCTGGCTCAAGGACCGCAGGCTGGAAGGCTGGCTCAAGGACCGCAGGCTGGAAGGCTGGCTCAAGGACCGCAGGCTGGAAGGCTGGCTCAAGGACCGCAGGCTGGAAGGCTGGCTCAAGGACCGCAGGCTGGAAGGCTGGCTCAAGGACCACAGGCTGGAAGGCTGGCTCAAGGACTGCAGGCTGGAAGGCTGGTTTTGGAACTGCGAGCTGGAAGGCGGGCTCTGGAACTGCGAGCTGGAAGGCGGGCTCTGGAACTGCGAGCTGGAAGGCGGGCTCTGAAACTGCAGGCTGGAAGGCGGGCTCTGGAACTGCAGGCTGGAAGGTGGGCTCTGGAACTGCAGGCTGGAAGGCGGGCTCGGGAACTGCAGGCTGGAAGGCGGGCTCGGGAACTGCAGGCTGGAAGGCGGGCTCGGGAACTGCAGGCTGGAAGGCGGGCTCGGGAACTGCAGGCTGGATTAGACTGTTTGGTGTGAAGGCAGGTTGGGTTACTGGCAGGATCGTGTGGGTTGGAAAGAATTTCCGTTTCTTCTTTGGTTTAACTGCTGGAGATCTGTAGGTGGCTGCAGGACTGTAGGTAGGAGATGAGACATACTGACGAGAAGGGCTGGGATATGTCAAGGAAGAGGGAACAGTGGCCAGAGGAAAATCTTGTGGGGAAGCTGTAGGTAGTTGAGAAGAGACAGGTGGATTAAATGCAGGATAGGTACAGGGATTGGATATTGGTATCTGGTGGGAAGCAGCGTATACCGAGCTGCGGCTGGGGTTGCCATGGGTGACGGGAGAAAAGGCTTTTGAGCAGGTAGGTGTCTGATGGTAGAAGTGGTTTGTTGTGGGTTGGCTGGGATTGATTGTAACATATCAGACCATGCCGAGAGTATTGGTTGTACAAACTGTGGTTTTAAATTTCCCTGTTTAACAAAAGACTGACCAGACTTAATGCACTCAGCAATCACCTGTGGGGAACTGGCTGAGTAGTGCTCACAAAAATCAGCAGGATCATCTTCAAACAGCCATACTAGGGATATAACCTGATTTATGGTGAAAGGAGGGGTGAAATCATCATGGCCCTCAGGAATACAGGGCAGGGCCAGCTCAGTACAGATCTTAATCAGAGGCTGCACCTCCCCAAACAGTATATACCCCTGATCGACCAGGAGGTGAGCCGATCGGATAGCCGCAAACAACTGATCCCTAGACCATCCTTCCAAAGCCTGACGGCAATAATCACCACTTTCAGTTGCCAGCAGAGAAAAATAAATAACCTCATCCGTGTTCATGTTTGCAAACAAACAGTTCCCCTGTGCAGTCACTTCTGATCAGGAATGGCCCTGGTATACTGTCATGTATCCGGTAAGATCAGAACTATGTGAACTGCAACAAAGGAAACCCAAACGTGTGTAAGTGAAATATAATGATTTATTAAAGATAAGTGAAATAGTATAAATACAACCACCTCCAAACCACACAGTGCACAATAACCAATACCAAACAGAACCCACAAATAATAACAGTAACAGACAAGTATGTACAAGTAATGGGGAAACCAGAATCATAAACAGGGCCAGGCCAGGGTCATACACAGGGAGATCAGCAGATGGGGTAAGGAACACAGGACAGGGAGAGGACGGATGGATGGATCGGGACAGGGAGACAGGATCAAGCAGGGGGCAACCAGGCTGCAGAGCAGGGATCAGGACAGACACATCAGGTTCAGGTTCAGGTTACAGGAATCGAGGTTCAAGTAGACAGGCTACAGGTCAGGGCACAAGGACGATACCAGGGCAGTGTGTGTATACACCTGCCGGGTATTTATAGGAATGCTTGATTAGCTTCAGGTCACACCTGATCGGAGGGAGGGCAGTCTGCTCCACACTGCCAGGATCCATCCGCTGGTGGAAACCAGTACTGCGTCCAAAAGATAATACAACACCAGCAGGGAAAGATTCTCCTGACAGTTACAAACTGCCAGGAGACACCTGCTGGTGGACCACAGTACTGCAAGATAAATAATAAATGCCACCAGCGGATGGAACCTTTCCTGAAAGCGTTGCACAGACCTTTCTGCAAGGCCTCCCGGAGTTGTCTCATCCTCTGCTCCCTCTGCGACGGTAAGATAAGGTCCGTAACCTTACTCTTGTACCGTGGATCAAGGAGAGTGGCCAGCCAGTAATGGTCCCTCTCCTTGATCCGAAGAATACGAGGATCCTTCCGCAGACTTTGCAGGATCAGGGAGGCCATGCAGCGTAGGTTAGCTGAGGCATTCGGTCCGGAGTCCTCTGGGTCACTAAGGACGACATGATCCGCAGCCACCTCCTCCCAGCCACGTACAAGTCCACGGGTTTCTTGGGACTGTAAATCATCCCTAAAACATTGCTGCTGATGATGCTGAGTGCCAGGCTCCACCTCCATGCTGACACAATCCTCCTCCTCCTCCTCCTCCTCTTCCTGTTCGATGGGTGGAACAAAAGGAACACTGTCTGGGTAAAGGGGGCCTTGAGAGGCAAGGAAGTCCTCCTCTTCCTGCCTCTGTTCTGCCTCAAGTGCCCTGTCCATTATTCCATGCAGCGTATGTTCCAACAGGTGGACAAGAGGTACAGTGTCACTGATGCATGCACTGTCACTGCTCACCATCCTCGTGGCCTCCTCAAATGGTGCCAGGCAGGGATGAGCCGAACACCCCCCTGTTCGGTTCGCACCAGAACCTGCGAACAGACAAAATGTTCGTGTGAACTTTAGAACCCTATTAAATACAATGGACTCAAACGTTAGAAATCTAAAGTGTTAATTATAAAGGCTAATATGCAAGTTATTGTCCTAAAAAGTGTTTGGGGACCCGGGTCCTGCCCCAGGGGACATGTATCAATGCAAAAAAAAGTTTTAAAAACTGCCGTTTTTTCGGGAGCAGTGATTTTAATAATGCTTAAAATGAAAAAATAAAAGTGAAATATTCCTTTAAATTTCGTACCTGGGGGGTGTGTATGATATGCATGTAAAGTGGCGCATGTTTCCCGTGCTTAGAACTGTCCCTGCAAAAAATGTCATTTTTGAAAGAAAAAAAGTCATTTAAAACTCACTCGCGGCTATAATGAATTGTCGGCTCCCGGCAATACATTCAAAAGTCATTGATAAAAAATAAAAATAAAAAAAAAAGCGTGAGGGTTCCCCAGAATTCAATTACCAGGCCCTTCAGATCTGGCATGGATTTTAAGGGGAACTCCACCCCAAATTTAAAAAAAAAATGGCGTGGAGTCCCCCTAAAAATCCATACCAGACCCCTTATCCGAGCACGCAACCTGGCCGGCCGCAGGGGAAAAGGGGGGGACGAGAGAGCGGCCCCCCTCCCTCCTGAACCGTACCAGGCCACATGCCCTCAACATGGGGAGGATGTCCCCATGTTGATGGGGACAAGGGCCTCATCCCCACAACCCTTGCCCGGTGGTTGTGGGGGTCTGCGGGCGGGGGGCTTATCGGAATCTGGAAGACCCCTTTAACAAAGGGGACCCCCAGATCCCGGCCCCCCCTATGTGAATTGGTAAGGGGTACATTGTACCCCTACCATTTCACAAAGAAAGTGTAATTTTTTTTAAAAAAAAAACACACAAACACCTTGAAAAAGTCGTTTATTTAAAAAAAAAAAAAAAAAAAAAAAACATTCCAGCGGTGAAATCCAGTGTCCCGCGGCGATCCGATGTCCAGCGCTGTCCGTCATTGGTTGTGCCTGAGCGGACCTGATGGGGAACTCCCTCCGCCGTGTTTTAAATGTATAGACCCGCCCCTTCTAAAGTTCCCCATCAGGTCCGCTCAGCAGACCAGATGCGGAACATGAGAAGGGGCGGGTCTATACATGTATTACCAAAGTGAGAGCAGTTCCCCATCAGGTCCGCCCCCTCGGTATGTCGGACCCGCCTACATCATTGGCTTGAGCGGGGAACTTCCTTCACTATGTAAATTTAAATTACACAGTGAAGGAAGTTCCCCGCTCAAGCCAATGACGTAGGCGGGTCCGACATACCGAGGGGGCGGACCTGATGGGGAACTGCTCTCACTTTGGTAATACATGTATAGACCCGCCCCTTCTCATGTTCCGCATCTGGTCCGCTAAGCGGACCTGATGGGGAACTTTAGAAGGGGCGGGTCTATACATTTAAAATACTGAGAGGGAGTTCCCCATCAGGTCCGCTCAGGCACAACCAATGAAGGACAGCGCTGGACATCGGGATCGCCGCGGGACACTGGATTTCACCGCTGGAATGTTTTTTTGTTTTGTTTTTTTAAATAAAGGACTTTTTCAAGGTGTTTGTGTGTTTTTTTTAAAAAAAAAATTACGCTTTCTTCCTGAAATGGTAGGGGTACAATGTACCCCTTACCAATTCACATAGGGGGGGCGGGATCTGGGGGTCCCCTTTGTTAAAGGGGTCTTCCAGATTCCAATAAGCCCCCCGCCCGCAGACCCCCACAACCACCGGGCAAGGGTTGTGGGGATGAGGCCCTTGTCCCCATCAACATGGGGACATCCTCCCCATGTTGAGGGCATGTGGCCTGGTACGGTTCAGGAGGGAGGGGGGGCCGCTCTCTCGTCCCCCCCTTTTCCCCTGCGGCCGGCCAGGTTGCGTGCTCGGATAAGGGGTCTGGTATGGATTTTTAGGGGGACTCCACGCCATTTTTTTTTTAATTTGGGGTGGAGTTCCCCTTAAAATCCATGCCAGATCTGAAGGGCCTGGAATGGATATTTGGGGGAACCCCACGTCAATTTTTTTTTAAATTTGCGGTGGGGTTCCCCTTTATATACATTCCAGACCTGAAGGGCCTGGTAATTGAATTCTGGGGAACCCCCACGCTTTTTTTTTTTTTTTTTATCAATGACTTTTGAATGTATTGCTGGGAGCCGACAATTCATTAATAGCCACTAGTGAGTTTTAAATGACTTTTTTTCTTTCAAAAATGACATTTTTTGCAGGGACAGTTCTAAGCACGGGAAACAAGCGCCACTTTACATGCATATCATACACACACCCCAGGTACGAAATTTAAAGGAATATTTCACTTTTATTTTTTCATTTTAAGCATTATTAAAATCACTGCTCCCGAAAAAACGGCCGTTTTTAAAACTTCTTTTTGCATTGATACATGTCCCCTGGGGCAGGACCCAGGTCCCCAAACACTTTTTAGGACAATAACTTGCATATAAGCCTTTATAATTAGCACTTTAGATTTCTCCCATAGATTTTTCGAATTTGCCGCAAACACCCCAATTTGTTCGCTGTTCGGCGAACGGGCGAACAGGCAATGTTCGAGTCGAACATCAAAAGCTCATCCCTAGTGCCAGGACAGTGCATGCATCCCTGATCATGCCCCACTGGCGTGGTGAAAAAACCCAATCTCCCCTGACCCTGTCCTGGTGCCGTAGTCGCACAGGTACTCATTGATGGCCCTCTGCTGTGTGTGCAGCCACTGCAACATGGGCAACGTTGAGTTCCACCTGGTGGGCATGTCACATATAAGGCGGTTCTTGGGCAGGTTCAACTCCTTTTGCAGCTCAGCCAGGTGAGCACTGGCATTATAAGATCTGCGGAAATGCACACAGACTTTCCTGGCCTACCTCAGGACATCCTGTAAGCCCGGGTACCTGCCCAAGAACTGCTGCACCACCAGGTTAAGGACGTGAGCCACACAGGGCACATGGGTCAGTTGTCCCTGTCGGAGGGCGGAGAGGAGGTTGGTGCCATTGTCGCAAACCACCATTCCTGGCTTAAGCTGGCATGGCGTCATCCACCTCTCGGCCTGCCCCTGCAGAGCAGACAGAACCTCTGCCCCAGTGTGGCTCCTGTCCCCCAAACACACCAGCGCAAGCACGGCATGCCATCTTTTTGCCTGCGTACTTGCGTAGCCCCTTGAACGCCTACGGAGCGCCGCTGGTTCCGAGGACAAAGCACAGGAAGAGGCCGTGGAGGAAGAAGAAGAGGAGGGGGTGGAGGAGAGAGGTGTGTCACAACCAGTAGTAGCATTTTGGAGGCGTGGCGGCGGAACAACCTCCAACACTACTGCACCTTGTCCTGCATCCTTCCCAGCTGCCAAAAGAGTGACCCAATGGGCCGTGAAAGAAAGGTAACGTCCCTGTCCATGCCTGCTTGTCCATGAGTCAGCGGTAATATGCACCTTACCACTGACCGCCCTGTCCAGCGAGGCCAAGACATTGCCTTCCACATGCCGGTAGAGAGCCGGAATCGCCTTCCGTGAGAAAAAGTGGCGTTTGGGAACCTGCCACTGAGGAACCGCACATTGCACAAACTCACGGAAGGGGGCCGAGTCTACCAACTGAAAAGGCAGCAGATGAAGCGCTAGCAATTTAGCCAAGCTAGCATTCACTCGCTGGGCATGTGGATGGCTGGGAGTGAACTTCTTTCGACGGTCCAGCAGCTGGGGCAGGGAAATTTGCCTGCTAGAATCGGACGTCGGTGTACTGCTAGCAGAGTGCCCGCAAGTACTTGGCTGTGACCCACCTAATTCTACACCTTCATTCCTCTCAGTGCAGGTTTCAGAGAGGACTGAAGGTATAGTGGGGTTGGAGATCCCAGCTGATGCAGTGCAAGGAGAGATCCACTATGTTCTTTGGTGTGGGTCTTTAAGGTAGGCTTGCCAACGAGCTGCATGGCAGGTCAACATATGTCTGGTCAAGCATGTGGTGCCCAAGCGGCTGATGTTTTGGCCACGCGATATACGCTTGAGACATATGTTGCAAACAGCAGCTGTGCGATCTGATGCACTCGACTCAAAAAAGGCCCACACCAAAGAACTTTTTGAATAACGGGCAGAGGCAGCGCCCTGCACAGGCGGAGCTCTGCGGTGTGATTCCCTTACGCTGGCCCCCCAAGGGCATCCTGCCTCATTGGAGATGTGCCTCCTCCTCATCCTCCTCCTCCTCCTCCTCTCTCCTATTAGGCACCCACGTGGAGTCAGTGACCTCATCATCCCCTTCCTCCTCATCACTGGAGCCAATCTGGCAGTATGCTGCAGCTGCTGGAACATGACTGCCAGATTGGTGTCCTTCTTGAGCATCCCCTCTCTCTGCTCTCACGCTACTGCCTTCCTCTAGCTGGGTATCATCATCAGACCCTTCGAAACGCTGGGCATCCTCCTGGAGCATGTACCCAACACTGTGCTCAAACAGTTCGAGGGACTCCTCAGGAGGACATGGTGGGTCTAGAGAAGGAGTGACTGATGATGACATTGATACCAGGGATGAGGACGCTTTGGCAGCTGCTTTGCCAGTACCCTGAGCCTGGGTGAGAGAGGATGAGGGGGATGAGGAGGGCTTGGTCATCCACTCTACCAAGTCTTCGGCATGATGCGGCTCAACACGTCCAGCTGCCGAAAAGAAGGGCAAGCGTGTCCCATGGCCACGTGCTGATGGCGATGCACCGCGTCCACGACCAGCACTGTTGTCTCTAGACACAGAGCCTGCTTGCCCTTTTTTCTTGGCTCCTGACTGTCTGCCTCTCCTTGTTTGCCTTCCAGACATTCTAATGGCCTGCAGGGAGATGGAAAAACCAGCAATAAGGCCTAGCTTCAGGAGTATATTTTGCAGGAATCACACTACGCCTGCTGTAAGTGCTGCAAATGCCTGTTGGTGTAACACACTAGGAAAACACAGCAATACGGCCTAGCTTCAGGAGTATATTTTGCAGGAATCACACTACGCCTGCTGTAAGTGCTGCAAATGCCTGTTGGTGTAACACACTAGAAAAACACAGCAATACGGTCTAGCTTCAGGAGTATATTTTGCAGGAATCACACTACGCCTGCTGTAAGTGCTGCAAATGCCTGGTAGTGTAACACACCAGGAAAACACAGCAATACGGGCTAGCTTCAGGTGTATAATGTGCAGGAGGCACACTACGTCCGCTGTAAGTGCTGCAAATGCCTGGTAGTGTAACACACCAGGAAAACACAGCAATACGGGCTAGCTTCAGGTGTATAATGTGCAGGAGGCTTAGCAACAATGACACTGACACTGTCCCCTGCCTATCCTTCTCTCTCCCTGCACACAAGGTTTAGCAAAGAATATGACACTGACACTCTCCCTGCCTATCCTTCTCTCTCCCTACACACAAGGTTTAGCAAAGAATATGACACTGACACTCTCCCTGCCTATCCTTCTCTCTCCCTACACACAAGGTTTAGCAAAGAATATGACACTGACACTCTCCCTGCCTATCCTTCTCTCTCCCTACACACAAGGTTTAGCAAAGAATATGACACTGACACTCTCCCTGCCTATCCTTCTCTCTCCCTACACACAAGGTTTAGCAAAGAATATGACACTGACACTCTCCCTGCCTATCCTTCTCTGTCCCTACACACAAGATTTAGCAAAGAATAGATATGACACTGTCCCTGCCTATCCTTCTCTTTCCATGCTCCGGAACACACTACACGAGGCCGCCGCGCTGGCGGCCTTTTATAGTGTGGGGCGTGTACTAAACCCCCTCAGCTATAATTGGCCACAGGCATCCTGCCTGTGGCCAATCATTGCTCTCCTCGCTGCCGGCGCTGTGATTGGCCAAGCATGCAGGGTCACAGTACATGCTTGGCCAATCACAGCGCCGGGATTGCACTGCGATGGCGCAGTGTATTGTGGGCCGTTCGCGTCACTCGAATTTGGCGCGAACGGCCCAAATCGTTCGTTGTTCGCCGAACGAGCGAACAGCCGATGTTCGAGTCGAACGTATGTTCGACTCGAACACCGAGCTCATCCCTAGTTAGAGCGTATTTGAAAAAGAAGATACACTTTGTTGTTGTTCAAAAAATTTACTCTGTGCACATTCACACACATGGTAAATAGAACAGTATGTATATATATTTTTTTGGCTGGCCAGAAACCGGCATTTTTATTTTTTAAGAAAATACAAAACCATCAGTAGCATTCAACAAACTACAACATTGGATACCTCTTGGCAATATGAGACATTCACTTACACAAAATATGTCTCTATCTGGCTGTCCTAATATGGGGTATTGGCACCCCTGGCCAAGCCAAAATTTGAACATGCACACAATTTGAAGTCATTTTAACTTGGGATTTTAGACTCCTGATCCCTATTGTCAACATGTGCTATCTGCCATCAGGGGTGATCAATGGACGTGTTTTAGGGGGTGCAACCCCTTCTTCATTTCACCTACTTGAGATACGAGGAAGGGGTTGCACCCCCAAAACACGTACATGGATATCCCCTGATGGCAGATGGCACATGTTGACACACTGTGCATATTCAAATTTTGGCTTGATTGATTGGCTAAAAGCTTAAAAAAGGGGGAAGAACAATCTCCAAACAAAAATGGGGGTTTTGTTGCCTTATTCAATTCTCCCCAAAACATCTAGTATGTCCTTAAAGGTTTGATCCATCACATTAATTCTTTGCTTAATTCTGTCCAGTTCTGTACTACATTCCATCACTTGCTGTATGATTCGGTCTTGGTGAGGTTGTGGTTGTTTAGAAGGTGTGGGTTTCTTGTGCTCCCCAGAGTGTTCTCCTCCCAGTCTTCTCTCCCCTATAAGAATCAAACAAAAGGTATAGTTATCACACAGAAATTTTGTTAAAATAATAAAAACATGGTACATTGCTTGGAAGTGGGGTACAAGTGTCTGTTTGGGCGGGATTTCAAGATGAAGACATTATTTTGAAAAACTATATTCTTTACTATTCACCTTTGGCTGTCAATTTTTACACATGGAGGCACCACAAAAATTCACTGATGCACCTGTGTGGGACACCCAAAAAATGTGGTTCTGGTGGCCCACACTATAGTGCTCAAAAGTACAGATGTGGAACCAGCTGCTGAGTGTCCTCTCCTTTACACTGATTAAAGTTTGCATTTCATTCTCTTTACAAACACATCATCTAGCCAACAATGTAATAACAACTAGTGAATAAAAACAGGCAGCTGTGTAAAATATTTTAACCCTGTAAAATCTAAAAAAATCATGCATAGTGGCCGAACGATGTGTCTGTAAGGAACGATTACTGTGCCAAACCAAGTTCAAACGATGACATTTTGTAAGGTACAATAGAAAAATGCAATAACATGGAGCAACATGCAAGTTGTGAAATACAATAATAGGAAAACAGGGGAAAAAGTACTTACTTTTTTCAAGCATTCTCTTAATGCTCCTTAACTGCTCCGGCTCCCTCAGTTTGAGGTCAGACCACCTCTTTCTGAGCTGCTCGTTTGATCGTTTCACCCCGAAATTCTTCTTCAGACTCTTTACGACTTTCTTCATGATTTTGGCCTTCCTTCGATTAGGTTTACTATACGGCCCATGCTTTGCGTCATAATCTGACTTTAGCAATATGTCCACCATCTCCGCCATCTCCGCGTAAGACATATTAGATGCCTTGAATCTCCTCCTTGATCGTGACGTTTCCTCGGTCTCCGGGCTTGTCTCCTCCTCGTTATTTGAGGAATTAGCAGACACCTGCTGTAAATCCGCCATATCTGTCTGCTATGCCGAAAGAGAAGGGGCGGGGAAAAGATGTTACTTAGAACGTCATGGGCGGGCGACGTGTGCGGGGCGACGTGTGCATAGTTTTACGCATGTGTGGTGTATATATAGCAAACACACATGTGACTATACTACGTTCGGTGTGCGGAGAGAGGAGTAAAAGTGACGGACGTGCGAACAAAGGTATGTGATTTTGAGACTTTGTGAAATTGGTGGCCTATATTGTCTAGAGAATGTTGGAAGATATATATGGTGAATAAGATTTACAGGAGGTTAGACTGTGTGACTGACATTATTTTTCTGTCATTATTTTTGGCTTGCAGACCCAAAATGAATGTGTTTATCAGTGATAAGGAATTCCTTGCGGAATTTATAGACCGGGTAAGGGAGCTGCCCGCTCTGTGGGAAACCAAAAACCCCAGACATCGTAAAAAAGGTGTAAGGAAAGCAGCGCTGGAGACCCTGCTCCCATTTGTGCAGACCAAGGTGCCCACAGCAACAGCAAAACAGGTGTACACTAAAATTGGGAGCTTGAGAGGCACATACAGGACTGAACGCTCTAAGGTCCTGGCTTCTCAGAGGTCAAGAGCAGCAGCAGATGATGTCTATGTCCCGAATTTGTGGTACTACAGCAGGATGTCCTTTCTGGATGACCACATTGAGGCAAGGCCATCACTGTCCAGTCTTCCCCCCAGACTTCCCTGCAGCCAACCTGAGCCTTCTCTGGAGCAAGAGGAGGCAGCCATCCTGGAAGAAGCTGATTTGGACATCTGGAGCCAGGTATAGTATTTAACCACTTCGCGCCTAAGGACGTCCATGGACGTCCTTGACTTTGAGCCGGGATATCTGAATGATGCCTGCAGCTACAGGCATCATTCAGATATCGTTTTTTAGAGCCGGCGATTCTCTGTACCGTAAGAATGATCATAGCGGCTGTTCCACCGCTTGATCGTTCTTACAGGCGGCGAGAGGGGACGTCCCCCCTCCCGCCGCCCTCCGGTGCTTCTACCGACTCACCTGAGCGATCGGTGAGTCGGTGACAGGATCCGCCGGCCCCGGCTTCTTACAATAGAGATTTCCGGCGGACCAGATAGTCGCCGGAGTCTCTATGATCGTTCGGAGGCCGGGCGCGATGTTATGACGTCACGCCCGGCCTCTGCATTCAAAAAAACGGCGCCGCTTCGGCTAGGAAGCGGTGATCGTTTTTTTTTCTTTTTATTTCAGGCTTCCCAGCCTAGAGGTGAGATGTGGGGTCTTATTGACCCCATATCTCACTGTAAAGAGGACCTGTCATGCTTATTCCTATTACAAGGGATGTTTACATTCCTTGTAATAGGAATAAAAGTGATCATTTTTTTTTTCTAACTATCAAAGTAAAAAGTTAAGTGTAAAATGAACAATAAATAAAAAAAAAAAATTGTAAAGCGCCCCTGTCCCCGGTAGCTCGTACGCAGAAGCGAACGCATACGCAAGTCCCGCCCACATATTAAAACGGTGTTCAGAACACACATGTGAGGTATCGTAGTGAACGTTAGAGCGAGAGCAATAATTCTAGCCCTAGACCTCCTCTGTAACTCAAAACATGTAACCAATAAAAAAATTTAAAGCGTCGCCCATGAGGATTTTTAAGTACCGAAGTTTGGCGCCATTCCAAGAGCGTGTACAGTTTTGAAGGGTGACATGTTAGGTATCTATTTACTCGGCGTAACTTCATCTTTCACATTATGCAAAAAAATTGGGCTAACTGTAATGTTTTAATATTTTTTAATTCATGAAACCGTTTTTTTCCCAAAAAATGCGTTCGAAAAATTATTGCGCAAATACCATGCGAGATAAAAAGTTGCAATGACCGCCATTGTATTCTCTAGGGTCTTTGCTAAAAAAACATATATATTGTTTGGGGGTTATATGTAATTTTCTAGCAAAAAAATGAGGCTTTTTACATGTAGGAGCGAAGTGTCAGAATTGGCCCGGATGCAAAGTGGTTAATGAAAATGTATTGTGAGAAAATTAAAGCCGGAAAAATAAGCCAATATGAAAATCCTAAAATAAATTGGGATACAAAAGTGAAATCAATATCTATAGACATTAGTCTGCCATAAATTGGGGGCAAAAAATGAAATCTTATGTGGTCCTAAAAATATTTGTCTTTTCTCTTGATTTATATTCAAATTGCTACATTCATGATCTCAAATTTGTGTGAAAAGAATAAACCAAAAAATAAAACTATGTCCCTTTTTCATACACAGGATGAAATCAGCCAGGAGGAGGGTCTGGAAACTGTCAGGCAGGAGGAGGCAGGGCCCACTGTGAGCCAGGAGGTGGCAGGGCCCACTGTGAGCCAAGAGGTGGCAGGGCCCACTGTCAGCCAGGAGATGTCAGGGCCCAGTGTGAGCCAGGAGGTGGCAGGTCCCAGTGGCAGACAGGAGGTGGCCGGCCCGAGTAGCAGCACAAGATCGCAGGTGCCTCCCATCCGCCTTCCTAAAAGAAGCAGGAGGGACAGGAGCACAAGTGAGGCAGCAATGGCCCTTATTAGAGAGGCACATGCCACCCTCCAGGATCCCACATCCCCTGAAGAGGCCATTGCCGGTCTAGTTGAGGCCAAGTTCAAGGTGATGAGCATGGAGCAATGCCTCCTATGCGAGCCCCTTTTCATCACCTTGCTGAACGCACTGTTAGACAGGTGAATTCGTTTGGTTGCCGATTGGTTGGTAAGTTGAGCTTGGATATTTTGTGTTTTTTGTCTACATGCATCCGCCCATCCAGTGCTCCTTGCTGTGAAGACCTGTCATAGGTGGGGGCAGTGACAGTATTTTGTGTATTGATGTCATTGTGGTCAGGCAACGCACTAGCACCTTTGCTTCTATGTGCTGGGTGTCTAGTGTGCTCCTGCCCCTTTAAGGAGGGTGGGGCTCCCTCCAGTCATCTGTCCTTCATCTATCCATCAGCATACATGTGCTTCCACTGAGGAGACCTTAAATTTTAGAGTTAGGACTGCAGTACACAGGGAGCCTTGACGGGGCCTGCAGCTTACACATGTATTTGCAAATGCGTGCAACTAAACCCCTGTTTTTAAACGCACTGTTAGACAGGTGAATTCGTTTGGTTGCTGATTGGTTGGTAAGTTGAGCTTGGATATTTTGTGTTTTTTGTCTACATGCATCCGCCCATCCAGTGCTCCTTGCTGTGAAGACCTGTCATAGGTGGGGGCAGTGACAGTATTTTGTGTATTGATGTCATTGTGGTCAGGCAACGCACTAGCACCTTTGCTTCTATGTGCTGGGTGTCTAGTGTGCTCCTGCCCCTTTAAGGAGGGTGGGTCTCCTTCCAGTCATCTGCCCTTCATCTATCCATCAGCCTACATGTGCTTCCACTGAGGAGACCTTACATTTTAGAGTTAGGACTGCAGTACACAGGGAGCCTTGACGGGGCCTGCAGCTTACACATGTATTTGCAAATGCGTGCAACTAAACCCCTGTTTTTAAACGCACTGTTAGACAGGTGAATTCGTTTGGTTGCTGATTGGTTGGTAAGTTGAGCTTGGATATTTTGTGTTTTTTGTCTACATGCATCCGCCCATCCAGTGCTCCTTGCTGTGAAGACCTGTCATAGGTGGGGGCAGTGACAGTATTTTGTGTATTGATGTCATTGTGGTCAGGCAACGCACTAGCACCTTTGCTTCTATGTGCTGGGTGTCTAGTGTGCTCCTGCCCCTTTAAGGAGGGTGGGGCTCCCTCCAGTCATCTGCCCTTCATCTATCCATCAGCATACATGTGCTTCCACTGAGGAGACCTTAAATTTTAGAGTTAGGACTGCAGTACACAGGGAGCCTTGACGGGGCCTGCAGCTTACACATGTATTTGCAAATGCGTGCAACTAAACCCCTGTTTTTAAACGCACTGTTAGACAGGTGAATTCGTTTGGTTGCTGATTGGTTGGTAAGTTGAGCTTGGATATTTTGTGTTTTTTGTCTACATGCATCCGCCCATCCAGTGCTCCTTGCTGTGAAGACCTGTCATAGGTGGGGGCAGTGACAGTATTTTGTGTATTGTTGCTGAACAAGGGGGTGATGGAGAGAGTTACCCCCAATACGGCCATATGTGAGGTCGCCCAGCTATCCCAACCTCAACCTCCTCCACCTTCTTCTTCTCCGCCACCCCCTTCTTCTCCACCTCCTTCTCCTCCTCCTGACAGGAGTACCCCTCCAGTAGCCCAGCCTCCAGCCACACGCAGAAGGAAGGCTGCAGAGAAGGCTTCAGGGAAGGCTGCAGGGAAGGCTGCCAAGAAGACCAGGAAGTGATGGCCTTACTTCATTGTGGTCGGACAGAAGGCAGCCTGTTGTAGTACCACAGACTTGGGGCATGTATATCACCTGCTGCTGTTCCTGACCTCTGGGAGGCCAGCATCAGATTGTGCTCACAACTGTTGTGCTTCTCAAGCTCCCAATTTTATTGTCCACACAGGGTTGATGTGTGCTCTGGGGTTCCATGGATGCACAAATGGCAGCAGGTTCTCCAGCGCTGCCTTCTATTTATTTTGTTCTATACCAGAATACATTTTTTTAAAGTTCATACTTGACTATGTGTTTTTATAATAATTATTTATTTCCCTTTGGAGTAAGCAGATCCATTTGAACCAAAAAAATAAAAGGGACAGATAACACAAAAAAATATCATTAAAGGTGTTATAAAAAAAAAATAGGGTGTAAACTTGACACAACAAAATAAAAAAAATAAAAATGGAGATCACTATCAAAACATAGACAAATTAAAATTAACATCTGTCTAAAAAATTTTAAACATTAAAATATTCAGAAGATCTTGCACGATATAATAGAGCTAAATCTTCTTAAGAGCAGCATGAAAAAGGTTTAAAATAGATAGTCAGAACTCTGTGTGAATATCAGCAGCAAAACAAGTTCATTAGTTTTCATTATTGTAACATTCTAAAGAAGATGCACAACATTTAAACAATGCAATAATTTACAGCGGGACGAATGTGCTATCTCCATTACGAAGGCTTGTTTTACCAGAAGATGCGCTCCCGTCTCATACTTGATTCTGAGCATGCGCGCTTTTTGAAGAGTCGTAAAAGCATACACACGAACCATTTTCTCGTCGCAAAACAGGCCGACGAGAAACACGACGAGAAAATCTAGAATCCGGACGAGAAAAAATATCTTTCTCGTCGAGATTCACGGCAGTTTTCTCGTCGTAAAACCATACACACGAATGGTTTTCTCGACAATAAAGCTCTCTCGGCACTTTTCTTGTTGGTTTTGGACGAGAAACTCGGTCGTGTGTACGAGGCTTTAGAGATCCAGGGCTTCTTAAATATTAGACAGGCTGATGTGTGTCTCAGTTAAAGTCAAGAGGATGTGAGTCACAAAGAGAGATATCCTAAATGTTATGTTTCTAAACATGATTCTATAAAATTTTATTTCTCTTATGCCGTGTACACACGATCATTTTTCCCGTCGGGAAAAATTTCATTTTTCCTTTTGGACGAGAAAAACGACCGTGTGTGGGCTTTTTGTCATTTTTCCCCGACGGGAAAAACGGCATTAATCATGGCGAGAAAAATTAGAACATGCTCTAATTTTTCTCGTCGTGATTCCCGTCATTTTTTTCTGCGGCAGTTTTCCCATAGGGAAACACTGCCGGGGAGCCTACACACAGTCGTTTTTTTTCGACCAAGAAAAAAAATGTCATTTAAAACAGCCGTGTGTAGGGGAACAAGCTGTTACTCATTTTTCTCGACAGTGTTTTCCCCCATCGAAAAAAATTGATCGTGTGTACACGGCATTACTGTCCATGGACTGACACAGCTTCTACTACTGAAACACATGGGTATATGTCCCTGCTCGCAGGAGAAGATCTAGGCAGAATGTTAGATGTTACAACATACATTCTAAAAAACCAGAGCTGAACAGCCCCGCCCAGGGGGTGGTCCCTCTGGACATAACCCTCCTACCTGCAGCTAGCAGCCTCAGTTTTTTTCTGCCTAGCAGAAGGAGAAGACGTGGCTCTCTCAGGAGCCAGTCTCTTGGAAGATTTTTATTTTTATTCCTTTGAGAATTTTATTATTTTATTTTTGAGATGTTCAATCAACTATAGGCTGGGCAACAGGTTGGGTAAAAGGTATACTTGTAGTCTTCCCTGTCCGACCATCGAGCGTGCTGATCCTCGCCTTGTGTGCGTGAGACTCAGTTCACGACATGCCCCACGACTCCAGGGGTGGCCGGTGGGCTTTTATGCTCCGCGGTCCTCTCAAGATTGAACAGTACCTGCTGTATCTTTCGAGGTGGACCGGGCCGACAGCTACTCAGTACTACTCTGTGATAGGTCTGTCTGAAACACACCAGTGGGTCCATCTGGGATGGGTAAGTAGTCTCTACTGAATACAGGTGAGTACATGCTGGCTGTGTTTCTCTGTATGGGGGTTTCTTCCCTGTCTCCCCCCTGTTATGCTGCTCTCTGCATCCTAATCTTTCGCTGTGCTGTGTGGGGGTGCCTGGGGGTCACTCTGGCCTGGCGGGGGGGCGCTCATGACTGTCTGCTGGTGCTGAGGAAACGTGGTGTGTTTGGGGGACGCCATTAGGCACACTAGCTGTACTTTACTGCGCTCGGCGGCCATCTTGCCGCGGCTCAATGGCGCAGTTACATGCGGCCGGCGGCCATTTTCTTGAAGCCGCGTGCGTTTTCACTTTCGTTTTGGCCTCTATCGCTGCTGCTGCTGCAGCGTGAATCTCCTCACACTCTCCTCAGGCTTCACTCGCGCTGGCAGTGCGGTGCAGACAGCGGAGCTGAGCGGTCCTCTAAAGGGTTGGTATGTCCTCTGGGTATCCCCTCCTCAGTCAGCGCAGCCAGTGGGTGGACTTTTTATTCACTTTATTGTGCATAAGGTCTCAGAGGGTGGCGAGTATGGAGTCTGGTTCACCTGCTTACCCACTCTTGTCAGAGGCAACAGGCAGTGCTCCTGCACCTGCGGTCCCTATGGACCAGTTGTCGGCAGTCCTGGAATCATTCCTTGTCAGGATGGAAGCGGTGTGCGAGCGCAAGGGAGCTATAAGCGCCCTCTCCCCACACAATCTCCACATGGGGAGTGCTCTGATTCAGATATGGGCCTAGCTGCTGCTGCTCAGGACCCTAGCTCTGAATATTTTAATGTTTTTGAACAGGACATTCCTTGTGAGGAAGACTCCAGTTCTGAGTCAGTAAATGACAGGGCGCTTGTAAGTGAACTCATTGATGCTGTGAGGGACACTCTCAAGCTGGATGCTGTGGCTGAGGTACCTCAGGCGGACGCTGTCTCCTTTGGTTCTTTTCAAGCTTTTCTTTTACCCAGCTTCCTCACTGTTTCCTCACACTCTGTGTCGAGAGCAGCATGGATGATACAGTGGTACACAGTGCCCCCCCCCCCGGGTCGGTGCAGCATGGTGGGGGGGACTTTATTCATTTATTTCTCTAGTCCCTGTGAGCTTTCTGTGTGATGTCTCTGAGGCAACAACAGGGTCTCTGCACCTGTGGTTTCCCACCATTTCCTGGGGAACGCTCTGACAGGACCTCGGTCTGCGGTGTCAGAGGTTACCCTTTACCTGCATACTGCTTCGGCAGCACATTTAAGCAGGTTGGAATGATAACAGAGAAGATTATGCGCCTCTGCGCCATAATTAAAACGTATCTTATATCTCTACACTGGATACATTCACAGTATATGTATGGTGTAATGTTGGGGGTTGTTTAGCTCAAGTGTAGCACCCACTAGCGAAAACAGTCCCACAGAAATGTTTCCTTTTGAGGGCTTGTTGGCCCACTTTTATTAAAGAATATCAAACAAAGTTCCAGAAATGAAAACAAAAGTGGTTTCCCTCGCAGGGGTTTTTGAGGTGTCAGAGGTTTCCTTTTACCTGCATGCTGCTTCGGCAACACATTTAAGCAGGTTGGAATGATACAGAGAAGATTATGCGCCTCGGCATCATAATTTAAACTTATCTTCTACACTGGATACATTCACAGTGTATGTATGTGTTATTGGTCTCTGTGTCTGCGTGGGTTTCCTCCCACGTTCCAATGCTGTGTCTTCAGTGCCATACACGATATAAACATATACAATATGTTTATACACGACTCTAAATACATTCACAGTATATGTATGTATTATACGCTCTGGGTCGGCGTGGGTTTCCTCCGGGTGCTCTGGTGTCCTCCCACGCTCTTACGGTATGTGCGCTTTGGCTCTCTGCACAGTATAAACATGTTCAATATGTTTATTGCACATACTATAGATAACTACAGTATGTGTATGCTGTCTGCGTGGGTTTCCTCCGGGTACTCCGGTTTCCTTCCACGCTCCAATGGTAATGCACAGCATAAACACGTGCAATATGTTTATTCACATGCTATCATTCCTACACGGTATCTGTGTGCTGTCTGCGTGGGTTTCTTCCGGGTGTTCCAGTTTCCTCCCACGCTCTGATGGCATGTGCGCCTTTGGCTCTCTGCACAGTTTAAACATGTTCCATATGTTTATCACGCATACTATAATACCTACGCGGTATGTGTATGCAATCTGTGTGGGTTTCCTTCGGGTACTCCGGTTCCCTCCTACACTTCAATGGTATGGGCGCTTTCGGCACTATGCACAGCCTAAACTTGTGCGATTTGATTATTCACATGCTAACATACCTACACGGTATGTGTGTGCAGTCTGCGTGGGTTTCCTCCAGGTCCTCCGGTTTCCGCCCACGCTACATGACATGCGCGCCTTTGGTGCCATACACAGTATAAACATACACATTATGTTTATACACAACTCTAAATACATTCACAGTAGATGTATGTATTGTATTCTCTGGGTCTGCGTGGGGTTCCTCCCGGTACTCCGGTTTCCTCCCACGCGCCAACGGTGTAAGCGCCTTCGGCGCTATGCACACATAGACATGTTCAAAATGTTTCTCACACATACTATAGTACCTACACGGTATGCGTATGCAGTCTGCGTGGGTTTCATCCGGGTGCTCCGGTTTTTCCCCCGCGCTCCAAAGGTGTGCGCATTTTCAGCGCTATGCACAGCATAAACATGTGCAATTAGTTTTTTCGCATGCTAACATGCCTACACGGTTGTGTACGCAGCATGCATGGCTGGTTTTCGCCCACGCCCCAATGATGTGCGCGCCTTCGTCGCTGGCACAGTATAAACGTGTCTAATATGTTTATCCACACATACTAAGCTACATACGCCGTATGTGGTTGTACTATGCTCTTTGTGGCTGAGTGGGTTTCCTCCCACGCTCCAATTGCGCATTTTGACGCAATACACAGCATAAACTATATGTTTGTACAATCAGCACTTATCAATGGAGTAGCTTCTGGATGGAGCATTGTCATAAGGATCCCTGGTATCAGGGGTACCACCTTCCACCTGCCCTTCGGTGGTGATCAGAAGCGCTGGCTTGGACTGTGTTCGCCATGCTGAGGTTAGCGTTACGCCCGTTAGTGGCTGCCTCTCTGGCGTTTCTGAAGCTCAATGACTGGGCAAAAGCCTCTGCTTCATCTATCAGTCGACCGGCAGGTGCACTGCAACTGCTTTAGCCTCTAGGGTCTCTGTGCCCGGGTGGGTTTGCGCCACCTGTAGAGGCTGAGTTACTGGTCCACTGACCGAGTTTCTAGGGAAGCTCTGTCAGGTTGCCTTTCTTGGCCAACAATTGAGGCACCCCCCATAAGCCGGGGCCTCCCTTTTCCGATACATTGCCGGGTCTCTTTGGGATTATCATACCCATCCTGCTGCAGGACGGTCCTGACGGCCGTGTGCATTCCAGGGGAAGGGTTCTTACATCCGGAGGTGTTTTTACCTCCTTTACCGGAGGTGGGGCACCGGATGTTGAGCTTCTGGCCTCTCGACTCACTCACAAGGTGTCGAGATTCGTGGCCAGGTCCAGGGATCCCTGGGCAGACGTGTCAGATGCGTTGGTGGCCCGTGGGGGCAGTATCGCCTGATGTATGCTTACCCTCCGCTACTGTTGTTGCCTCGCCTGCTTCGCAGAGTAGGGGCCGAGGTCATTCCGGTGATCCTCTGCTCTGGAACGGCTTCATTGTTACGCCGATCTAGTTCGGCTAGTCGCAGACGTTCCTTGGCGACTGCCTATTTGGGTGGACCTTCTGTCTCATGGTCCCATACTTCATCCTGCTTTACAGTCCTTGGCTTTAATGGCATGGCTGTTGAAAGCCAGGTGCTGAGGGACCGAGGTCTCTCAGATTCTGTCATCTCATCTATGTTGTGGGCACGGAAATCTTCCTCCAGAAAGATCTATCACCATATCTGGAAGGCTTACATCGCTATGTGCGAGGAGCTTGATTGGCGTCCACGGACGCATTCCGTTCCCAGGATTTTGCTGTTCTTACAGCGTGGTGTGACCCAAAAGCTGACCTTGCATACCATCGAGTGTCGGATTTCGGCCCGGGCTGTCTTTTTCAACAACCGCTAGCAGGCCATTCCTTGATTAGCACCTTTGTGCAGGGGGTTCACCATGCGATCCCCCCTTTCAAGCCTCCTCTCCCTCCTCAATCTCAATTTGGTGCATCTCGGTTCTCCAAGAACATCCCTTTGAAAATATCAGAGAGATTCCTCTCTTGACCTTGTCCCAGAATGTGGCTTTCTTAGTGGCCATTACTTCTGTTAGATGGGTGTCTGAGTTGGCGGCCTTGTCCTGCAAGTCGCCTTACTTGGTCCTCCATAAGGATAAGGCGGTGTTGTGCCCACGACCGTCTTTCCTTTCAAAAGGTGGTCTCGGCCTTTCACCTTAATGAGGACATTGTTCTTCCGTCCTTCTGTCCTCACCCATCGCATCCCTGAGAGTTTGCGCTTCACACATTAGATGGGTACGAGCCTTATGGGTGTATCTGTCTGCTACTGTTTCCATTCGGAAGTCTGACTCACTGTTTGTGTCTGTCTCTGGTCCAAAACAGGGCCAAGAGGTGTCGTCTGCCACCGTTTTTAGGTGGATCAGGCAGACCGTCATACAGGCCTATGCCCTTAAGGGGCGGGCGCGTCCCTTTCCGGTTACGGCGCATTCCACCAGGGCAATTGGTGCTTCCTGGGCTTTCCGACATCAAGCGTCGGTTGCACAAGTGTGCAAGGCGGTGACCTAGTCGTCCGCACATACCTTTTCTAAGTTCTATAAGGTTGATGTGGCTGCATCTTTGGATGCTTCCTTCGGCCGCAAAGTGTTGCAGGCCGCTGTTTAAAGTTGCAACTCCTCCATTGAGGAGCTCTGCTTGTTTGGAGTGAAGTTTGGTTTTTCCTTTACTACTGCTCCCACCCTCTTTCTGATACTGCTTTGGGGACGTCCCACGTGTTTCAGTATTAGAAGCTGTGTCAGTCCATGGACGGTAAGAGAAAATAAGATTTTTGTACTCACCGTAAAATCCTTTTCTCGGACGTCCATGGACTGACACAGCACCCACCCTTCTTTAAGGTTTGTACTGCTTTGTTACGAACTGAGGCTGCTAGCTGCAGGTAGGAGGGTTATGTCTGGAGGGACCGCCCCCTGGGCGGGGCTGTTCAGCTCTGGTTTTTTAGACTGTATGTTGTAACATCTAACATTCTGCCTAGATCTTCTCCTGCGAGCAGGGACATATACCCACGTGTTTCAGTATTAGAAGCTGTGTCAGTCCATGGACGTCAGAGAAAAGGATTTTACAGTGAATATTAAAAAAAAAAATTCTAGTGTGGGCCACAAAGGGTTATACACATAAGGTAAATAAAAGGAGAGAAAGGGAGCGCCTCTGTCTTGTGCCTCTTGAGGATTCATATTGGGTTCTAATTAGGGCTATAGGAATGGAATACTGTGATCTATGGCAGTGTTTCTCAACTCTAGTCCTCAAGGCGCCCCAACGGGTCATGTTTTCAGGATTTTCTTCAGACGGCTGTGGTAATTACTAAAACTGAAACTGATCAAATCACCTGTATAATAATGGCAAGCCTGGAAATATGATCTGTTGGGGTGCCTTGAAGATGAGTTGCGAAACACTGATCTATGTAAAAGGGACCCTTCAATGCCAATGTATCAAAGAGTGGAGAACAGGAAAGACCAGCTCAATCTATTAAAGGCTTTTTCTGCATCAAGGCTTAGTAATTGAGCCTCTCTCATTCCCTGTTGGCCACATCAATGCGTTTGATTGCCCTTCTAGTGTTATCTTCTGTTTGTCTGTTTGAAAGGCATAAAGCCCACTTGATATTTTATAATCAGATTTAATGGAGCTAAGGGTCTAAAATTTGAGCACTAACTATAGTCTTTATCTGGTTTATGAATGACAGCGATAAAGGGGGAGGGGGTGCATGCCATTTGGTGTAGATGTTTCCAGGGCCACAGATAGAGGGGTACAGGCAGCCCTCCCATACTGTACCCAAATCCTCTCAGGCCAGCGGGCAAGCCAGGCAGGGGCTGCCCGTTATGTGATATTTGAGCTTCAACCTGTCTGTCTGAAATTCCTGTATTTGTGCCTAACAACAAACTGATGTGACCCATGCTCAGTAAAGGAGGCTCCAGGGTGGCTGCATGGGGTTGATAGGTGCGCCCAAACTCTGTTGTGCAAGTGGAAGACCACTGCCCACTGAGGGAAGTGGGCACAACTGAGCAACCCGAGGGGCAGTGCCTAAATCCAATTGCGTGACCTCCTTTAGGACTGTGCAGCAATTCATTCTTCAGACCCCCAATGCTTATTTTTTGTGTGCTCCACTGGATTTACTTCTGTAACAAAAAAAAAAAGAAGAAAAAAAAAGAGAAATAGAAAATTAAATCTGAAGTTTAAGCTCCCCTCTTCTATATGAGCTTGCTTCCGGGTGAATTTTTTTTTTTTTTTCACAAAGAATACTAAATAGGATTTTACTGGGTTATAGATACATGTCACTAAGCCAGACCCAACAAAAACTGTGGGGCCACATGCCAAATCATTCTCTTTGTGGAAGCCTGTTTTATCCCTTGTGCAGTCCTGGGCTCATCTATGGAGGTCATCTGATTTGAAGGCACTAAACCTATTATATACTTTTTGATGTACACCTGTTTTCTGTGAGTTATTTGAATAGTATTAAGTAAATGTAGTCACCCGGGTTAAACTTTTGACTGATCCTTTGTAGGGGATCAGACTCAATGCAGGGATAAACTCACAGTCTCTTTAGGAAAACACCATGTTTAATGCACAGGATATTTCCAAACAGAAGAAAAAAAGGGCATCTTGCCATCAATCAAACAAAAATAAACTTCTGCTCTACCGAGCCTTACTGTGTCCGTAGTCTGACCAGTCCTTGGTTTTGTAGTAAGTGTCCTGACTCCTTACAATCGCAAATACTTATATCCAAAGTCAGGGATAAGCAGCCATGCTCCAATATGCCTCCTCACATGGAGACCCACACTCTCTCTCTCTCTCTGAGAGCTAGGACCAGCTGCCTTAATCAAGACCTGAAAGGAAAACATTAAACTGCGGTCCACTGACTTGGGAGTCTGTCCCACCCAGAGCTCTATCAGACTCCCAATAAAACCAGCCCTGGAACGGACTTTACCAACACAGGGTAAATAACTATCCTTCTTTACCCTGAAGTCTCTGCTGGTATTATCTTAGATTATAAATGTAATGCCGCGTACACACGGCCGTTTTTAATGTCATTGAAAAAAACGACGTTTTTCTCGACGTGATTTTTCATGTTTCCTCTCAAGCCTGCCTTGCCTACACACTATCGTGAAAAAAAATGCTCGAGCAAAGCGCAGTGACGTACAACACGTACGACGGCACTATAAAGGGGAAGTTCTATTCAGACGGGGCCACCCTTTGGGCTGCTTTTGCTGATCCTCGTATTAGTAAAGTTTGGTGAGAGCCGATTCGCGCTTTTCAGCCTCATGCTCTTCAGTCCGTTACAGCGTGACGAATGTGCTATCTCCATTACGAACGTTAGTTTTACCAGAAGGAGCGCTCCCGTCTCATACTTGATTCTGAGCATGCGCATTTTTTCCCCTCGTAAAAGCACACACACCACCGTTTTTCACGACGTTAAAACGAACGACGTGAAAAACGACGTGAAAAAATAGAGCAGGTTCTAATTTTTTTTAGCCCATTTTTCACGTCGTCAAAAATGCTCTGGAGCCTACACACGATCGTTTTTAATGACCAATTTAAAAAATTGCATTTTTAACGCCATGTAAAACGGTCGTGTGTACGCAGCATAAGAATCCGTGGAGGAACATATATCCCATAATTACGTTTCCTGTCATTTTAACTTGTTTCACATGCACCCCGCTACACACTCTATTACAGAAACTGTTAGTGATTAGTGATGAGCCGAACACCCCCGGGTTCGGTTCGCACCAGAACCCACGAACGGACCGAAAGTTCGCACGAACATTAGAACCCTATTAAATACAATGGATGCGAACGTTCGGATTCTAAAGTGCTAATTATAATGACTATTATCCATGTTATTGTCCTAAACAGAGTTTGGGAACCCGGGTTCTGCACCAGGGGACATGTATCAATGCAAAAAGAAGTTTTAAAAACGGACGTTTTTCGGGAGCAGTCATTTTAATGATGCATAAAGTGAAAAAAAAAATGTCAAATATTCCTTTAAATATCGTACCTGGGGCGTGTCTAAAGTATGCCTGCGAAGTGCCACGTGTTTCCCGTGTTTAGAACTGTCCCTGCACAAAATGACATTTCTAAAGGAAAAAAAAGCCATTTAAAACTGCTTGCGGCTTTAATGTAATGTCTGCTCCCGGTAATATGGATGAAAATCTTTAAGAAAAATGGCATAGCTACCCCATCACCCCCCCCCCCCCACCCCAGCCCATTACCAGCCCCTTTGGGTCTTCTTTGGATATTAAGGGGAACCCCGCAACACAAAATAAAAAAGGCCCTATATACTCTGAACAGCAGTATACAGGCGGTGTAAACAAGACCGGTGTAAACAAGACAGGGACTGTAGGTTTGTTCTTAAGTAGAATCTGTTTGTAATTTTGAACACGTACATTGTTTAAGTGTAGCTCCAGCCAAAAAATCTATTTTTAAGCTTTTTGGAAAACATAGGGAAGGGTTATCACCCCTGTAACATTTGTTTTGCTGTCTGTGCCCCTGTTCAGAACATTTCACCTCACTTTGCGTCCCAATGACAACTGTTTTTGAAATGTGGTGTTTTTATTGAAACAAGGATTGGTGATAAAGCATCAGTAGAGAGGAGACACCTTTCTCCCATATTAATTCTTACAGGAGAGAATTTTCCTTCCTAGGGGTAGATTTCCTCTCACTTCCTGTTGTCTTCTTCCGTTTGCAAGTAGGAGTCGTTTGTAAGTTGGATGTTTGAAAGTAGGGACCTGCCGTATATACTCTGCAGAAATTGGCCCCTTAGGTGTTGGTGTTGGCACAACACTGTAAGCACTCACAGTTACTCTTGGTGGGTGCTGGAACGCCCTGCTGTCAACTATTATATCAGGAATTGTAATAACATATAATTGTTGAACAGTGGTAGTAAAAAGTGGGCCTTTGATGGTGGTGCTGGTGCCACAACACTGTAAGGCCTGACAGTTACTCTTGGTGGGCGCAGCAATGGGCCCTGCTGTGAATTATTAGATCAATAATTATAATTGCATGCCCCTGTTGAACAGGGGCTGAAAAATTGGGCCTTTGGTCGTGGTGGTGGTGGTGGTGGTGTTGACACAACACTGTAAGGCCTGACAGTTACTCTTGGTGGGCGCAGCATTTAGCCCTGCTGTGAATTATTAGATCAATAATTATAATTGCATGCCCCTGTTGAACAGGGGCTGAAAAATTGGGCCTTAGGCACTGGTGGCACAACACTGCAACCCCTCCCAGATACTGTACTTGGAGCACAGCAATGAGCCCTGTTGCAAAGTATTGCATCAAAAATTGTAATTATACGCCCCTGTTAAACAGGGGCTGAAAAATTGGGCCTTAGCCACTGGTGGCACAACACTGCAACCCCTCACAGATACTGTACTTGTGGCGGCACACATAAACCAAAATGATCTTCCAAGCTATCATCATTAATCGGATCATTGAGGAGGAGGAGGAGGATAGCCAGTCAACATAACAGCACAGGCACTCAGCATCAGCATCAGTCTTGAAGGGATGTGACATTTTAAAATCAATTAGTCTGTTATATCAGCATCAGGTGTGTGG
The DNA here is from genome assembly GCA_029206835.1 of Rana muscosa. Lineage (NCBI taxonomy): Eukaryota > Metazoa > Chordata > Amphibia > Anura > Ranidae > Rana > Rana muscosa. Next base: position 79,118,554 of record CM055126.1, read on the forward strand.
TAGCTGGTGGTGATCCAAGACTGGCTCATCTTGATGAAAGTCAGTCGATCAAACGAGTCGGTGGACAGGCGCACCCTGTGATCCGTGACAAATCCTCCAGCAGCACTGAATGTGCGTTCTGAAAGAACGCTGGATGCAGGACAGGCCAGTAGCTCAATTGCATACTGTGCAAGCTCTGGCCAGTGATCCATCCTCAAGACCCAGTAAGCCAGAGGATTTTCGGTGGGGAAGGTGTCCAAGTCTGACCTTGCCCCTAGGTATTCCTGCACCATGTATATCAGACGCTGGCGATGGTTGCTGGAACCGATCATACTTTGGGGCTGCGGACTAAAGAATTGTCTGAACGCATCAGTCAGACGGCCACCTTCCCCACCGCTCCTTCTTTGACTGCCCGAAGCCTCAGCAACTCGTTGTCCAGGACCAGGAGTTTGTAACCTCCCAGTCTCTGGGAACGCGTTGCACAGACCTTTCTGCAAGGCCTCCCGGAGTTGTCTCATCCTCTGCTCCCTCTGCGACGGTAACATAAGGTCCGCAACCTTACCCTTGTACCGTGGATCAAGGAGAGTGGCCAGCCAGTAATGGTCCCTCTCCTTGATCCGAAGAATACGAGGATCCTTCCGCAGACTTTGCAGGATCAGGGAGGCCATGCAGCGTAGGTTAGCTGAGGCATTCAGTCCGGAGTCCTCTGGGTCACTAAGGACGACATGATCCGCAGCCACCTCCTCCCAGCCACGTACAAGTCCACTGGTTTCTTGGGACTGTAAATCATCCCTAAAAGACTGCTGCTGATGATGCTGAGTGCCAGCCTCCACCTCCATGCTGACACAATCCTCCTCCTCCTCCTCTTCCTGTGCGATGGGTGGGACAGAAGGAACACTGTCTGGGTAAAGGGGGCCTTGAGAGGCAAGGAAGTCCTCCTCTTCCTGCCTCTGTTCTGCCTCAAGTGCCCTGTCCATTATTCCACGCAGCGTGTGCTCCAACAGGTGGACAAGAGGTACAGTGTCACTGATGCATGTACTGTCACTGCTCACCATCCTCGTGGCCTCCTCAAATGGTGCCAGGACAGTGCATGCATCCCTGATCATGCCCCACTGGCGTGGTGAAAAAAACCCGAGCTCCCCTGACCCTGTCCTGGTGCCGTAGTCGCACAGGTACTCATTGATGGCCCTCTGCTGCGTGTGCAGCCGCTGCAGCATGGCCAACGTTGAGTTCCACCTGGTGGGCATGTCACATATAAGGTGGTTCTTGGGCAGGTTCAACTCCTTTTGCAGCTCAGCCAGGCGAGCACTGGCATTATAAGATCTGCGGAAATGCACACAGACTTTCCTGGCCTGCCTCAGGACATCCTGTAAGCCCGGGTACCTGCCCAAGAACCGCTGCACCACCAGGTTAAGGACGTGAGCCATACAGGGCACATGGGTCAGTTGTCCCTGTCGGAGGGCGGAGAGGAGGTTGGTGCCATTGTCGCAAACCACCATTCCTGGCTTAAGCTGGCGTGGCGTCAACCACCTCTCGGCCTGCCCCTGCAGAGCAGACAGGACCTCTGCCCCAGTGTGGCTCCTGTCCCCCAAACACACCAGCGCAAGCACGGCATGGCATCTTTTTGCCTGCGTACTTGCGTAGCCCCTTGAACGCCTACGGAGCGCCTCTGGTTCCGAGGACAAACCACAGGAAGAGGCCATGGAGGAAGAAGAAGAGGAGGAGGTGAAAGAGAGAGGTGTGTCACAAACAGTAGTAGCATTTTGGAGGCGTGGCGGTGGGACAACCTCCAACACTACTGCACCTTGTCCTGCATCCTTCCCAGCTGCCAAAAGAGTGACCCAATGGGCCGTGAAAGAAAGGCAACGTCCCTGTCCATGCCTGCTGGACCATGAGTCAGCGGTAATATGCACCTTACCGCTGACCGCCCTGTCCAGCGAGGCCAAGACATTGCCTTCCACATGCCTGTAGAGAGCCGGAATCGCCTTCCGTGAGAAAAAGTGGCGTTTGGGAACCTGCCACTGAGGAACCGCACATTGCACAAACTCACGGAAGGGGGCCGAGTCTACCAACTGAAAAGGCAGCAGTTGAAGCGCTAGCAATTTAGCCAAGCTAGCATTCAACCGCTGGGCATGTGGATGGCTGGGAGTGAACTTCTTTCGACGGTCCAGCAGCTGGGGCAGGGAAATTTGCCTGCTAGAATCGGACGTCGGTGTACTGCTAGCAGAGTGGCCGTAAGTACTTGGCTGTGACACACCTAATTCTACACCTTCATTCCTCTCAGTGCAGGTTTCAGAGAGGACTGAAGGTATAGTGGGGTTGGAGATCCCAGATGATGCGGTGCAAGGAGAGGTCCGCTTTGTTCTTTGGTGTGGGTCTTTAAGGTAGGCTTGCCAACGAGCTGCATGGCAGGTCAACATATGTCTGATCAAGCATGTGGTGCCCAAGCGGCTGATGTTTTGCCCACGCGATATACGCTTGAGACATATGTTGCAAACAGCAGCTGTGCGATCTGATGCACTCGCCTCAAAAAAGGCCCACACCAAAGAACTTTTTGAATGACGGGCAGAGGCAGCGCCCTGCACAGGCGGAGCTCTGCGGTGTGATTCCGTCGGTGTGCTGCCCATACGCTGGCCACCCAAGGGCATCCTGCCTCGTTGGAGATGTGCCTCCTCCTCATCCTCCTCCTCCTCCTCTCTCCTATTAGGCACCCACGTGGAGTCAGTGACCTCATCATCCCCTCCCTCCTCATCACTGGAGCCAATCTGGCAGTATGCTGCAGCTGCTGGAACATGACTGCCAGATTGGTGTCCTTCTTGAGCATCCCCTCTCTCTGCTCTCACGCTACTGCCTTCCTCTAGCTGGGTATCATCATCAGATCCTTCGAAACGCTGGGCATCCTCCTGGAGCATGTACCCAACACTGTGCTCAAACAGTTCGGGGGACTCCTCAGGAGGAGGACATGGTGGGTCTAGGGAAGGAGTGACTAATGATGACATTGATACCAGAGAAGAGGACGCTTTGGCAGCTGCTTTGCCAGTACTCTGAGCCAGGATGAGGAGGATGAGGTGGGCTTGGTCATCCACTCTACCAAGTCTTTGGCATGATGTGGCTCAACATGTCCAGCTGCCGAAAAGAAGGACAAGCGTGCCCCATGGCCATGTGCTGATGACAATGCACCACGTCCACGACCAGCACTGTTGCCCCCAGACACAGAGCCTGCTTGCCCTCTTTTTTTGCCTCCTGTCTGCCTCTCCTTGTTTGCCTTCCAGACATTTTAATGGATGGCCTGCAGGGAGATGGGAAAAACAGCAATAAGGGCTACCTTCAGGTGTATACTGTGCAGGAGGCTTAGCAACAATGACACTGACACTGTCCCCTGCCTATCCTTCTCTGTCCCTAAACACAAGGATTTGCAATATGCTTCAGCAAGATTGGTTTAGCACAGAATAGCACACTGACACTTTCCCTCACTGTCCTTCTCTGTCCCTAAACTCAAGGATTTCAAATATGGTTCAGCAAGATTGGTTTAGCACAGAATAGCACACTGACACTTTCCCTCACTGTCCTTCTCTGTCCCTACAAACAAGGTTTACCACAGAATAGCACACTGATAGTTTCCACGAGTGCCCTTCTCGGTCCCTAAACTCAAGGATTTCAAATACGGTTCAGCAAGATTGGTTTAGCACAGAATAGCACACTGACAGTTTCCCCGAGTGTCCTTCTCTGTCCCTAAACTCAAGGATTTCAAATATGGTTCAGCAAGATTGGTTTAGCACAGAATAGCACACTGACACTTTCCCTCACTGTCCTTCTCTGTCCCTACAAACAAGGTTTAGTACAGAATAGCACACTGACAGTTTCCCTCACTGTCCTTCTCTGTCCCTACAAACAAGGTTTAGCACAGAATAGCACACTGATAGTTTCCCTCACTGTCCTTCTCTGTCCCTACAAACAAGATTTAGCACAGAATAGCACACTGATAGTTTCCACGAGTGTCCTTCTCTGTCCCTAAACTCAAGGATTTCAAATACGGTTCAGCAAGATTGGTTTAGCACAGAATAGCACACTGACAGTTTCCCCGAGTGTCCTTCTCTGTCCCTAAACTCAAGGATTTCAAATATGGTTCAGCAAGATTGGTTTAGCACAGAATAGCACACTGACACTTTCCCTCACTGTCCTTCTCTGTCCCTACAAACAAGGTTTAGCACAGAATAGCACACTGATAGTTTCCCCCGAATGTCCATCTCTGTCCCTAAACTCAAGGATTTCAAATACGGTTCAGCAAGATTGGTTTAGCACAGAATAGCACACTGACAGTTTCCCTCACTGTCCTTCTCTGTCCCTACAAACAAGGTTTAGCACAGAATAGCACACTGACACTTTCCCTCACTGTCCTTCTCTGTCCCTACAAACAAGGTTTAGTACAGAATAGCACACTGACAGTTTCCCTCACTGTCCTTCTCTGTCCCTACAAACAAGGTTTAGCACAGAATAGCACACTGATAGTTTCCCTCACTGTCCTTCTCTGTCCCTACAAACAAGATTTAGCACAGAATAGCACACTGATAGTTTCCACGAGTGTCCTTCTCTGTCCCTAAACTCAAGGATTTCAAATACGGTTCAGCAAGATTGGTTTAGCACAAAATAGCACACTGATAGTTTCCCCGAGTGTCCTTCTCTGTCCCTAAACTCAAGGATTTCAAATATGGTTCAGCAAGATTGGTTTAGCACAGAATAGCACATTGACAGTTTCCCTCACTGTCCTTCTCTGTCCCTACAAACAAGGTTTAGCACAGAATAGCACACTGATAGTTTCCCCGAGTGTCCTTCTCTGTCCCTAAACTCAAGGATTTTAAATATGGTTCAGCAAGATTCGTTTAGCACAGAATAGCACACTGATAGTTTCCCCGAGTGTCCTTCTCTGTCCCTAAACTCAAGGATTTCAAATATGGTTCAGCAAGATTGGTTTAGCACAGAATAGCACACTGACACTTTCCCTCACTGTCCTTCTCTGTCCCTACAAACAAGGTTTACCACAGAATAGCACACTGATAGTTTCCACGAGTGCCCTTCTCTGTCCCTAAACTCAAGGATTTCAAATACGGTTCAGCAAGATTGGTTTAGCACAGAATAGCACACTGACAGTTTCCCCGAGTGTCCTTCTCTGTCCCTAAACTCAAGGATTTCAAATATGGTTCAGCAAGATTGGTTTAGCACAGAATAGCACACTGACACTTTCCCTCACTGTCCTTCTCTGTCCCTACAAACAAGGTTTAGTACAGAATAGCACACTGACAGTTTCCCTCACTGTCCTTCTCTGTCCCTACAAACAAGGTTTAGCACAGAATAGCACACTGATAGTTTCCCTCACTGTCCTTCTCTGTCCCTACAAACAAGATTTAGCACAGAATAGCACACTGATAGTTTCCACGAGTGTCCTTCTCTGTCCCTAAACTCAAGGATTTCAAATACGGTTCAGCAAGATTGGTTTAGCACAGTAGCACACTGACAGTTTCCCCGAGTGTCCTTCTCTGTCCCTAAACTCAAGGATTTCAAATATGGTTCAGCAAGATTGGTTTAGCACAGAATAGCACACTGACACTTTCCCTCACTGTCCTTCTCTGTCCCTACAAACAAGGTTTAGCACAGAATAGCACACTGATAGTTTCCCCCGAATGTCCATCTCTGTCCCTAAACTCAAGGATTTCAAATACGGTTCAGCAAGATTGGTTTAGCACAGAATAGCACACTGACAGTTTCCCTCACTGTCCTTCTCTGTCCCTACAAACAAGGTTTAGCACAGAATAGCACACTGACACTTTCCCTCACTGTCCTTCTCTGTCCCTACAAACAAGGTTTAGTACAGAATAGCACACTGACAGTTTCCCTCACTGTCCTTCTCTGTCCCTACAAACAAGGTTTAGCACAGAATAGCACACTGATAGTTTCCCTCACTGTCCTTCTCTGTCCCTACAAACAAGATTTAGCACAGAATAGCACACTGATAGTTTCCACGAGTGTCCTTCTCTGTCCCTAAACTCAAGGATTTCAAATACGGTTCAGCAAGATTGGTTTAGCACAAAATAGCACACTGATAGTTTCCCCGAGTGTCCTTCTCTGTCCCTAAACTCAAGGATTTCAAATATGGTTCAGCAAGATTGGTTTAGCACAGAATAGCACATTGACAGTTTCCCTCACTGTCCTTCTCTGTCCCTACAAACAAGGTTTAGCACAGAATAGCACACTGATAGTTTCCCCGAGTGTCCTTCTCTGTCCCTAAACTCAAGGATTTTAAATATGGTTCAGCAAGATTCGTTTAGCACAGAATAGCACACTGATAGTTTCCCCGAGTGTCCTTCTCTGTCCCTAAACTCAAGGATTTCAAATATGGTTCAGCAAGATTGGTTTAGCACAGAATAGCACACTGATAGTTTCCCTGAGTGTCCTTCTCTGTCCCTAAACTCAAGGATTTCAAATACGGTTCATCAAGATTGGTTTAGCACAGAATAGCACACTGATAGTTTCCCCGAGTGTCCTTCTCTGTCCCTAAACTCAAGGATTTAAAATATGGTTCAGCAAGATTGGTTTAGCACAGAATAGCACACTGACAGTTTCCCTCACTGTCCTTCTCTGTCCCTACAAACAAGGTTTAGCACAGAATAGCACACTGATAGTTTCCCTCACTGTCCTTCTCTGTCCCTACAAACAAGATTTAGCACAGAATAGCACACTGACATTTTCTCTCACTGTCCTTCTCTGTCCCTACAAACAAGGTTTAGCACAGAATAGCACACTGATAGTTTCCCTCACTGTCCTTCTCTGTCCCTACAAACAAGATTTAGCACAGAATAGCACACTGACACTTTCCCTCACTGTCCTTCTCTGTCCCTACAAACAAGGTTTAGTACAGAATAGCACACTGACAGTTTCCCTCACTGTCCTTCTCTGTCCCTACAAACAAGGTTTAGCACAGAATAGCACACTGATAGTTTCCCTCACTGTCCTTCTCTGTCCCTACAAACAAGATTTAGCACAGAATAGCACACTGATAGTTTCCACGAGTGTCCTTCTCTGTCCCTAAACTCAAGGATTTCAAATACGGTTCAGCAAGATTGGTTTAGCACAGAATAGCACACTGATAGTTTCCCCGAGTGTCCTTCTCTGTCCCTAAACTCAAGGATTTCAAATATGGTTCAGCAAGATTGGTTTAGCACAGAATAGCACACTGATAGTTTCCCCGAGTGTCCTTCTCTGTCCCTAATCTCATGGATTTCAAATATGGTTCAGCAAGATTGGCTTAGCACAGAATAGCACACTGATAGTTTCCCCGAGTGTCCTTCTCTGTCCCTAAACTCAAGGATTTCAAATATGGTTCAGCAAGATTGGTTTAGCACAGAATAGCACATTGACAGTTTCCCTCACTGTCCTTCTCTGTCCCTACAAACAAGGTTTAGCACAGAATAGCACACTGATAGTTTCCCCGAGTGTCCTTCTCTGTCCCTAAACTCAAGGATTTTAAATATGGTTCAGCAAGATTCGTTTAGCACAGAATAGCACACTGATAGTTTCCCTGAGTGTCCTTCTCTGTCCCTAAACTCAAGGATTTCAAATATGGTTCAGCAAGATTGGTTTAGCACAGAATAGCACACTGATAGTTTCCCTGAGTGTCCTTCTCTGTCCCTAAACTCAAGGATTTCAAATACGGTTCATCAAGATTGGTTTAGCACAGAATAGCACACTGATAGTTTCCCGAGTGTCCTTCTCTGTCCCTAAACTCAAGGATTTAAAATATGGTTCAGCAAGATTGGTTTAGCACAGAATAGCACACTGACAGTTTCCCTCACTGTCCTTCTCTGTCCCTACAAACAAGGTTTAGCACAGAATAGCACACTGATAGTTTCCCTCACTGTCCTTCTCTGTCCCTACAAACAAGATTTAGCACAGAATAGCACACTGATAGTTTCCACGAGTGTCCTTCTCTGTCCCTAAACTCAAGGATTTAAAATACGGTTCAGCAAGATTGGTTTAGCACAGAATAGCACACTGATAGTTTCCCCGAGTGTCCTTCTCTGTCCCTAAACTCAAGGATTTCAAATATGGTTCAGCAAGATTGGTTTAGCACAGAATAGCACACTGACACTTTCCCTCACTGTCCTTCTCTGTCCCTACAAACAAGGTTTAGCACAGAATAGCACACTGATAGTTTCCCTCACTGTCCTTCTCTGTCCCTACAAACAAGATTTAGCACAGAATAGCACACTGACACTTTCTCTCACTGTCCTTCTCTGTCCCTACAAACAAGGTTTAGCACAGAATAGCACACTGATAGTTTCCCTCACTGTCCTTCTCTGTCCCTACAAACAAGATTTAGCACAGAATAGCACACTGATAGTTTCCACGAGTGTCCTTCTCTGTCCCTAAACTCAAGGATTTCAAATACGGTTCAGCAAGATTGGTTTAGCACAGAATAGCACACTGATAGTTTCCCCGAGTGTCCTTCTCTGTCCCTAAACTCAAGGATTTCAAATATGGTTCAGCAAGATTGGTTTAGCACAGAATAGCACACTGACACTTTCCCTCACTGTCCTTCTCTGTCCCTACAAACAAGGTTTAGCACAGAATAGCACACTGATAGTTTCCCTCACTGTCCTTCTCTGTCCCTACAAACAAGATTTAGCACAGAATAGCACACTGACACTTTCTCTCACTGTCCTTCTCTGTCCCTACAAACAAGGTTTAGCACAGAATAGCACACTGATAGTTTCCCTCACTGTCCTTCTCTGTCCCTACAAACAAGATTTAGCACAGAATAGCACACTGACACTTTCCCTCACTGTCCTTCTCTGTCCCTACAAACAAGGTTTAGCACAGAATAGCACACTGATAGTTTCCCTTACTGTCCTTCTCTGTCCCTACAAACAAGATTTAGCACAGAATAGCACACTGACAGTTTCCCTCACTGTCCTTCTCTGTCCCTACAAACAAGGTTTAGCACAGAATAGCACACTGATAGTTTCCCTCACTGTCCTTCTCTGTCCCTACAAACAAGATTTAGCACAGAATAGCACACTGACACTTTCCCTCACTGTCCTTCTCTGTCCCTACAAACAAGGTTTAGCACAGAATAACACACTGACACTCTCCCTACCTATCCTTATCTGTCCCTAAACACAAGGAATCCAGGATTAGTAAAGGAAAAAAATGACACTGTCCCTGCCTGTGCTTCTCTTTCCCTGCTCCGGAACACACTACACAAGGCCGCCGCGCTGGCGGCCTTTTATAGTGTGGGGCGTGTACTAAACCCCCTCAGCAATAATTGGCCACAGGCATCCTGCCTGTGGCCAATCATTGCTCTCCTCACTGCGGCGCTGTGATTGGCCAAGCATGCGGGGTCACAGTGCATGCTTGGCCAATCACAGCGCCTGGATGACAATGCGATGGCGTAGTGCATTGTGGGCCGTTCGCGTCACTCGAATTTGGTGCGAACGGCCCAAATCGTTCGATCTTCGTCGAACGATCGAACAGCCGATGTTCGAGTCGAACGTATGTTCGACTCGAACACGAAGCTCATCCCTATTAGTGATAATAAGATACTATTCCCAAGTTGAAACACGTTGGGGTTTATACATTTGCATCTGGCACTCCCTTCAGAGTACTGAAGATACATTTCAAGTGGTGGTTTATTATGTGTTTTTAATTCTGTACACATACAGTTATTGGGGTTTATTTACTAAAGGCAAATCCACTTTGCACTACAAGTGCACTGCAAGTGCACTCGGAAGTGCAGTCACTGTAGATCTGAGGGGGACATGCAAGGAAAAAAAAAAAAAAAGAATTTTGCTTGTACATGATTGGATGATAAAATCAGCAGAGCTTCCACTCATTTCAGATCTTCCCCTCAGATTTACAGCGACTGCACCTCCAAGTGCACTTTCAGGCTACATAAACACAATGGGGTTGATTTACTAAAGGAAAATCTTCCTTTAGTAAATCAACCCCATTGTGTTTATGTAGCCCACAGGGTGATTTTTTAATTATTATTATTATTATATAGGATTTATATAGTGTGTGTTTGTAATCTCGCACCAAAAATAATTTTTAACAAATAATAAAATAAACAGCTGCTACCCCAAAATTTCAGTGACTGAAAAAACATTTGGATAAATAATATATACACACTGTGCACATATGGTGGGGGCGCTATAATAAGTGATAAATATAATAACACCTAGTGAATGAATTACTATTACCAATAGAAAAATATTAAAAAATATAAATTGCCAATTACATATAAAATATATAACACCAGCCTGTCTGCACAACCTAATACATATAGCTGGTGCGTCCTAGCTTGGAAATATCAAGCCAGGTCCACCTAGCAGTGAATAACAATTCCACAAATTCCCCTTGTGGATAGTGGTGATAGTAGTGACAAACTAATCAAATCATAATCAGTGTCCAAATAAATGATGGATAACAGAGTCCAAAAAATCCATGCATGGTATTCAAACAAAATGTGTTGCGATGATGTCCAAACAAACGTCTTGTAAGAATTGATTCCAGACCTGCGGTGTGTGCCTTCACCAACTTATACCGAATAACACCCAATAGTGCTCAAGATAAGGATGGCAGCTTACCAGAGGTGATTGACCCTTTTAGTTAAAAAAGAAGTCAATTGCGCTTTTTGCAAGTTCCACTTGCTGACATGGATGGAGATGTCAATACCGGAAAGAGATCCCTACGTCCTGGAGGCTCAGATAGGAATATGTGGAACACAAGAGAGATGGAACGGCGATAGTGTAATATCGTTTATTTTCATAAAATATAGAATAAAAACAACAGCCAAATGCCCCCTTACTTGAAAGGTGCCACAGACCCGGCACTGAGGCTGGATAGCGTGGATGGAGCGGAGCGGATGGCCCGAGTGGAGATGATCCGGCGTGTGTTCCACCTGCGACAGGCGGAGAGCCAGCGAGACCGGAAGTATCGTCAGAGCGTAGCCTAGCGTCGCCTCAACAGCTGTTTTGTATTACACGTCTTCAGGAAGCGTGCTGAGCTATGGAAGTCTGGCCTTAAATGCATGTGTCAATCAGCTACTTAGGGGAGGAGTGAATTACCTAAATCCAGCCTCTGTCCCAGGTCTCCAGCACAACGTTAACAACGGACTGGAATACCAAAAATATGCAAAGACACATGCCACTCCTACTAAACATGGTGAATGATACAAATGACTATAACATCTCTAATTAGCTAGCCCGAACATGATGTTAATGGAAAACATATGGTATGACTATATTGTTGTATAAAAAATATATTTAAAATAGAGTAGAGTGTATCTCTATATTGATATAAAAATTGAAAAATAAAAATAAAGATGAAAATGATATAATATACATTCTAGGTGAGAGAATATATATATATATATATGAATTATAAAAATTATTAATAAAAGTTACAAATAAGCACCTGATTAAATTAACCCAAACTGAAGAAATTCAAAGACATGAGCCAAGTTATTCATTAGTTAGGAAACAGTTGAGGTCCAAATCTATATTGAGTCCCTGCGGCTGAATCGTGGACAATCGATACAGCCACTGGGTTTCATTCTGGGAGATGGCCTTCTTGAGATCCGTCCCTCTCCAGTTATATATGGCTCTATCAATTCCATAGAAGGTGAGCAGGCGGGGATCCCTATTATGATATTGAAGGAAGTGACGTGACACACTATGGTTTGGGAAACCCTTTGCAATATTGGCTACATGCTCATTAAACATAAAGGGAGAGAAAAGAAAACGAATCCCTAAAGTGCATTTCCTCCAGTTCTAATTTGAATAGTGTAGGTCTAAATACCATGGGCCTGTGGTGGCACCATTGTTGTAGCAAAAGAAACTAGGCAAAAAAGAAAGGGGGAACACCCCAAGATGTTCAAAAGGGGTGTGAAAGTTGCTACTTATTACAATGGTAGGTATAGACTAAGACTGGGGGAAATGATATGGTAATTTATTATTATCAAGAAGGAATGCTCGAAAATTTACAAATTGCATTAAAATTTACACAGATAGCTGCTACCACAAACTACCGACGATCCCCATTTGGTGATCTCAGTAGGGGGGAGGGTGGTCAAACAGGACAGAACAGGACTAACAAACATGACACATGACAAAATAAGGGAACACACAACACAGAAAGTCCGGACATCGGCATGAAATTCGGAGTGCAGCTGAATAACACTGTAATTACTTATGGTGTAAAAAACTAATAATTGGGAAACCCCAAATTAAAAATAATAAAGTGTATCCAGCTCCACTGCGAATTACCCCAGGGTGATACCATCAAGCAAATGCCATTCCAATTATCTAAACAGTGGTCCCAAAATAATATTCAATGTTCAAAAAAATTACCAACAAATTAGAGGTACTTCAATGGGGGCAGCGTGGGCACCAGCCTACGCTTGCCTCCATCTGGGCCTATGGGAGGAGGAGGAGGTCTACACGTCGCCAATGTATACTGACCATGTGTATGCATGGTTAAGATACATTGACGACGTGTTAGTGATATGGAGTGGGAGTAGGGACCAGTGGGCTCATTTCATTGGTCAACTGAACTGCAATGACCGCAACATCCGCCTTACCTTTACGGTAGATGAAGAACAGATCTCCTTCCTTGACCTCTGGATATACGTAGAGGAGGGCAAATTATGTACCCGTACTTTCAGGAAAGAGACAGCAGCTAATGCCCTCCTTAGAGCTGATAGTCACCATCCGCAGTCCCTCAAGGATGGGATCCCTATTGGACAGTTTCTAAGGATTAAAAGAAACTGTACAAAGAGGGAAGACCTTAGGAGGGAAAATGCTGAGCTCTATAAAAGATTTCGGGAAAGGGGGTACTCGCATCGGCAGATTAGGAAGGCCAAACAGCGTGCAGCCTGCCAAGATAGAAAAAGTCTCCTCTCTTTCGATTTTAATGCAAATTCTAAAATCAGAAATCAGAACCCAGAGCTGGTGAGGGTGATTACCCCGTATGGAGCTCAGTGGGACCAAGTTAGACGAGTGCTGGAAAAACATTGGGGCATTCTCCTCAATTGCCCTGGGATGCAGGACATTGTAGGAAATGCACCCAAATTGGTAGCAAGGAGGGCCAAGAATCTTGGGGATATGTTAATTCATTCCGAATTTACCAAGGAACCTAGCACTAGTTGGCTTTCAGAGTACCCCAGAAGTAAAGGCATGTTCCCCTGTAACAAATGCCAAGTATGCCCTTTAGTGGACCGAACTACATCTTTCAAGGATTCACTCGGTCGGGAAACCTTTGAAATACGTGATCTTATCAACTGCTCTACAAGCAGGGTGATATATATGATCACGTGTCCATGCCCGAAGATATATATAGGTAAGACCAAAAGGCCCCTAAAAGTTAGGATAGGGGAGCACCTTCGCGACATTAAAAAGGAAAGAGAGAGGGACCCTGAAAAAAGCCAGGAAAAACCACTGGCTAATCATTTTGCCGTGTGCCATGATGACAAGATAGATGGTATAAAAATCAAAGGCATTTATGTACTTAAATTGCCTAAAAGGAGGGGCGATTTTAATCGCATTCTCCTTCAAAAGGAAAAATGGTGGATTTTCCGCCTAGGCTCTTTGGCCCCCATGGGGTTAAACACTGAACTCAATCTTCAGGTCTTCTTAGACACTTGACTAAAAACTTCTCTTCCCCACCCCACCCCCCTTTTCCCCCCCTCCCCCCCCTTTCCCCCCCTCCCAATATCACCCCCTTTATCCCACAGCCTTATCTTTTGTGTTCGTCAAAATTAAAAAATTAAAAAATAGGTGTTACTGATTTAATCACCTCCTAGTGCCTGATCTCCTATGGTAAATCTATCTCCATCACTGACCAGGCATGCTTAATTAAGGCTCAATCATGGACTTTTATCCAGCTTGGTGTGCGGGCTGCCTCGGGGTGCTAATATCCGCACTGCCCCTTGGATGTGACCCGTTGTCCATATCTTTAACCCTCTATAAGTGCATCCACATATTAGGATGAGATGCTGGCTATACTTATATAGAACTTAGTATCATTAGGGAGATTGACTAGATGGACGCTGGGTCACACCTGGGAACAAGCGAAGATCAATATATGAAATAAACTATGATGTCTTGGCTATAAGGCTTACTAAGTTCAAGCCACCTGGCATATACCCCAACATATCCCAGCACACCCAAACCGAGCTATAGATAGACTATAAAGCTCGGAGTCTCTGATTGATATTATTCATACCTACAGCTTTTGACATGGATTTATCATCACTGAGTCATTTTCATTTCCTAATGGGAATGATGGATTAAAGTAACTATATGTGGAATAATACTAATTATTGGTATATGACCTATGCTAATGAAAATATAAATATATATAAAAAATAAAAAATTCCATGGCTAGCTGTAGTAATATGAATTAAATACCGTAGCTATATTATCTCTCCTAATTATAGCAAATGTGAACAAAAGTCGTGGCTACATTGGCTGATTTCTTCTTCCCTTGTATGTAAGTGTTTACTTGTTGTGGTCATTCACTAAGGACGGGAGAACTACATGCTTATTCCCTTTTTCTCACAAGAGGGCGGCCTGTTGGAAGGACAATGTCCATAAATAGAACCGCCAGGAGCCGTCCCACCACCCAGTCCAGACGAAGCTACGCTATCCAGATAGCGAAACGCGTTGACGTCACAGCGGTCACGTGACGCCGGCAACGCAAACCCCGCCCAGCATAGCCGTGAAGCCGAGAGCGGCGTCTTTAGCACAGAGATGGATATCTCCGCAGACGCTGTCAGCACAAGTATGTGATCCACCCAGGTGAGCGGAGAAGGCTCCTGAAATAGTAGCAGCAACAAGTTCATCATAGATGACAACGGACTACGGACTGAGTAAATCCAAACTATGTATTTGCTAGTACCGGAAAGAGCTGCAATATCACAGGTGCCCACCACAACACAGGAACGCTCCCGGGATAGTAACGTATGAAACAGGCTCCACTGGCTATTACTACACACTTGCAGGGCTTAACTAATGTGATTACCACAGACTTATGCCTAAGGAACAGCTTGCTGATGCTTAGATACCAACGAATGTGCTTCCATTCCCCTGAATGAACATTGATCCTGCACTATTTTGAGATACAGCAGCTGACGGCCCAATCAGCTACAAATCAGGCATAAAAAATCTTTAGCCATCCGCTGGTCTCCAAATAGTGGGAAAAGGAAGAATAGGACAACCGTTATTATCTACAGATTATCTTGAAAATCGTTCCGCAGTCCTTTGTGGATGAACCCTGACCCCCTTTTTCTTTACTATTGAGGTCTTTTGTTTTTTGGCGATTTGGCCAATAATTTTTTGAACATTGAATATTATTTTGGGACCACTGTTTAGATAATTGGAATGGCATTTGCTTGATGGTATCACCCTGGGGTAATTCGCAGTGAAGCTGGATACACTTTATTATTTTTAATTTGGGGTTTCCCAATTATTAGTTTTTTACACCATAAGTAATTACAGTGTTATTCAGCTGCACTCCGAATTTCATGCCGATGTCCGGACTTTCTGTGTTGTGTGTTCCCTTATTTTGTCATGTGTCATGTTTGTTAGTCCTGTTCTGTCCTGTTTGACCACCCTCCCCCCTACTGAGATCACCAAATGGGGATCGTCGGTAGTTTGTGGTAGCAGCTATCTGTGTAAATTTTAATGCAATTTGTAAATTTTCGAGCATTCCTTCTTGATAATTAGGCCTCATGCCCACGGACGTTTTTAAAAGCGAGCAGTAAATAGAGGTTGGACGCCAGGAAAACAGGCGTTAAAAAACGCCAAATTTACCGCGTTTTTGGTGCGCGTTAGTACGCGTTAGTACGCGTTAGTGCGCGTTTTTTAGCGTCAGCGTTTGTAAGCGTTTTTTAAAGAAAAACACATCTCAAGGCTATATTCACTCCCAAATTACCCACAATGCCACAGAAAACAAAGAAAACGTGTTACAGAGCTTTTGTCAGTGCCATTTTGTTAGGAGAGAGAGAGGAGAGAGCATTACACATCATTTAAAGCATTTTAGCATATTTCGGGAGTAATATGGATCCCGTCATGTTAAAAATTGATGAGGCAATCCTCCTGATCATCTTGCGGAGGCTGCGGAGAAGGAGACAGGAGGAGGAGAGAAGGAGAACTCGGCAGTATTGGATGCATCCAATGGTATCCCATCGGGTGTCAACTGGCTACTTTGCCAACATTTTTTCTCAACTGCGGTTATATCCTTCAAAGTTCCAGAATTTCACAAGGATGTCAGTGCCGCTCTTTGATCATCTGTTGGAGAAGCTGAGGCCAAGGCTGACCAGGATGGACACAGTGATGCGGAGCTCTGTGTCACCGGAGGAACGGCTCCTAGTGACACTCAGGTAAGTGCAATACACATATGGGTTAGGGTAACGGAATACGGTTAGGGGTTAGGGTTAGGGGATAGGAAATAGGGTTAGGGGTTACGGTTAGGGGTTAGGGTTAGGGGTTACGGTTAGGGGTTTGGGGTTACGGTTAGGGGATAGGGTTAGGGGTTAGGGGTTACGGTTAGGGGTTAGGGAATACGGTTAGGGGATAGGGTTAGGAAATAGGGTTAGGTGTTACGGTTAGGGGATAGGGTTAGGGGTTAGGGGATAGGGTTAGGGTTAGGGGTTAGGGGTAATGGTTAGGGGTTACGGTTAGGGGATAGGGTTAGGGGTTACGGTTAGGGGATGGGTTAGGGTTAGGGTTAGGGGTTACGGTTAGGGGATAGGGTTACGGTTAGGGGTTAGGGTTAGGGGTTACGGTTAGGGGATAGGGTTAGGGGTTACGGTTAGGGGTTACAGTTAGGGGTTAGGGAATACGGTTAGGGGATAGGGTTAGGGTTAGGGGTTAGGAAATAGGGTTAGGTGTTACGGTTAGGGGATGGGGTTAGGGGTTAGGGGATAGGGTTAGGGTTAGGGGTTAGGGGTTACGGTTAGGGGATAGGGTTAGGGGTTATGGTTAGGGGATAGGGTTAGGGTTAGGGGTTAGGAAATAGGGTTAGGGGTTACAGTTAGGGGATAGGGTTAGGGGTTATGGTTAGGGGTTACGGTTAGGGGATAGGGTTAGGGGTTATGGTTAGGGGATAGGGTTAGGGTTAGGGTTAGGGGTTACGGTTAGGGGATAGGGGTTAGGAAATAGGGTTAGGGGTTACGGTTAGGGGATAGGGTTAGGGGTTAGGGGTTACGGTTAGGGGTTAGGGAATACGGTTAGGGGATAGGGTTAGGGGTTAGGAAATAGGGTTAGGGGTTACGGTTAGGGGATAGGGTTAGGGGTTAGGGGTTACGGTTAGGGGTTAGGGAATACGGTTAGGGGATAGGGTTAGGGTTTAGGAAATAGGGTTAGGGGTTACGGTTAGGGGATAGGGTTAGGGGTTAGGGGTTACGGTTAGGGGTTAGGGAATACGGTTAGGGGATAGGGTTAGGGTTAGGGGTTAGGAAATAGGGTTAGGGGTTACGGTTAGGGGATAGGGTTAGGGGTTAGGGGTTACGGTTAGGGGATAGGGTTAGGGTTAGGGGTTACGGGTTAGGAAATAGGGTTAGGGGTTACGGTTAGGGGATAGGGTTAGGGGTTACGGTTAGGGGATAGGGTTAGGGGTTACGGTTAGGGGATAGGGTTAAGGGAAGGGTAAGTTTTTATTTTTATCAATAGTTTTTTTAATATGTGAAATTTTTATCTTATCTTAGGTTCCTTGCCACAGGACAAAGTTACGTGTCCCTACATCATTATTTTCTACTTGGCCTCACAACAGTGTCCAGGGTGATAAGGGAAACATGTGTGGCAATATGGGAGGAGTTACATGAGGAGGTAATGCCAGAGCCCACAGAACAGATCTGGGAATCGGTGGTTGACACTTTTTGGGAGAAGACTCAGTTCCCAAATTGTATCGGTGCCCTTGATGGGAAACACATCAGGGTGAAGAAGCCTCCCCAGTCTGGATCATCATATTTCAATTATAAAAAATATTTTTCAGTGGTCCTCCTGGCATTGTCCGATGCCCATCTCAAATTTCTTTTTGTGGATGTGGGAGCATATGGAAGCCAAGGTGACGCCCGTATATTCCGGGAGTCGGCCTTCGGACGTCGTCTACATGAGGGACGACTCAATATCCCTGAAAGCAGGCCTCTACCCTGCACTGAGGAACCCAGCCTACCCTTAGTGATGGTGGCAGACGAGGCCTTTGGACTGGCTGAAAACCTCATGAGGCCATACAGTAATTTTCTAAGGGACAGTGACAGCAGCAATGTTGAACCGGAGCCCAGTAACCAAACTCAGAGGGTACAATTTATGGACTTGCGGTCAACGGCACGTGTCATGGGCATTCAAAACCAATTTTCTGCATTTTTTTAATCCCCTGATGGAGAGGTGTCATGGCAGAATGATCATGTGTTATTTAAAAAAATGAAATTCAGATGCATTCAGATTCAGAAAAATTTGATACAAATATCGATACTGGTAAATTTTCAATACAGATGTATACATCTTTACTTTCTTGTGTTTATTTTGGAAATAAATCATTTTAAAGATTGTTATTTTTCCATTTTGCAATGATTGTTCAACAAGTTTTGACTGTGCCTTCAGGCAAGCGTATGCTAAGCCCCTTTTGAGTGCTTTGCCCTCTGCCTTCGGGCAAGCGTATGCTAAGCCCGTAATGGGCTAGCATACGCTCGTCTGAAGGCAGAGGGCAAAGGAGTGCTTTGCCCTCTGTATTTAGGCAAGTGTATGCTAAGCCCGTAATGGGCTAGCATACGCTCGTCTGAAGGCAGAGGGCAAAGGAGTGCTATTGTGTATCATATAAAACACCAATTGAACAATTTTTTTTCAAACAAAAAAGATATTTATTTAACAAAAGACATTGGTACATCACAACTGGTGATAGGTGGGGTTGGACATTGGATCACTAGGGGGATGTGGGGATTGGGGACGGGGCTGGCGTTCATTCCATAAGTCTTGTTGGTAGCGGGGTAAAGGATTGGAGGGGTAAACATGGGAGGTGGAAGGGGAAAAATCTGTTTGGGGGTGTGGCATTAAAAACAATGCCTGAGACGGGGTAGGTGGTGGCTGGCACTGTTGAGTGGGCTGATGATGAGAGGGGGGTGCTAGCACTGCTGAGGTCCTGGGGGCCATTGGGGGATCATGAGAAGAATGATATGTATATGTAGGTGCCACACGTCGCAATTTTTCCTGTCGGCATTGTATTGCCATACCGTGTATCCGAAACATAAAATCCTTCTCTTCTTCTCCCCAATGTCCTCCAGGAGGTGATAAAGGGTACGGCAGAAGGAGGCGCGTGGGTTGCTTGGATCTAAAAAAACATCCACACTGCGCCTCTCCTGCCGCACTTCCTGCAGCAGTGCTAGCACCCTGTCATCTCCCTCAACAGTGCAGCCCCCCCTCGCCTGACGTCCACGTCCACGACCGCGAACACCGCTACGACCGTGTTGCTCCCCACAATCTTGACTGCCCGTTGCAGACATTTCCAATGCCCTGGATTCCTGCAAAAGAACAAATCATTTTACATTCACATGTACATGGACAGACAGACAATGAGATAGACAGGCAGACATAAGCACTTACCTCATCAGGGCACTCAACACTTCCCTCTTCCACAGTGTTGGGAGATGGATTGCCACTGCTGGGCCTGTCCACACTGTCCTCCTCTGCAGACACCTCACTGGCTGTTGAAAAATTAGATGTTGTCCTGCAGACAATGAAATAAAAGAATAAACTTAAAGTGGTTGTAAACCCACTAATACAACATGCACCTACAGGTAAGCCTAGATTAAAGCCCCGTACACACGATCAGATAACCAATGGATTTTTGTGCGATGGATTTGACCATCGGAAATCCGATGAAGCTGACTTCCATCAGTCTTGCCCACACACCATCAGTCAAAAAAACGACCGTTCCAAACGCTGTGACGAAAAACACTCCGATGAGCCGAGAAAAATTAAGTTTAATGCTTCTGAGCATGCGTAGACTTGATTCTGAGCATGCGTGGGTTTTTGATCCGATGGACTTGCCCATAGACGATCGGAAATTCCCATCGGTTTTTTTTCAATCGGAAAATTTTAAAGCAAGTTCTATTTTTTCCATCCGATGGACAAAAGACCGATGGGTCCCATACACGATTGGTTGGTCTGATGGAAACCATCCATCGGACGGTTTTCATCAGTTAAACCGATCGTGTGTATGCGGCATAAGGCTTACCTGTAGGTACATGAAATATCTCTTTAACCTAAACGGTTAAGTAGATATTTGCTTTTAAAACCGGCGCCTCTGACGTCACGTGCATGTGCACTAGCGGGCCGGCATCGTAGCCGGTTTCCTGAATGGATTTGGCCGGCCCGAGCGCGCATCTGTCTGACGTCATCGCCGCTCCAGGGACAATCACAGCGCCGGAGCTGCGATAAACAGAATAGACGTCGAAGCAAGGTGGCGGTGGTGGATATGTCCCAGCATCGCTGCTGGGGCTTCGATCTCAGGTAAGTCATTCATAATGAGCTAGTATGCTATGCATACTTGCTCATTATGGTTTTGTCTTGCAGGTTGGTTAGAAGAAAAATATATATATTAATTATATATATATATATATATATATATATATATATATATATATATATATATATATACACGGGTTTACAACCACTTTCAATCAATAGCCATGGAAAATACCACCAGAAAAGCTATGGACATAGGCAAATATATTATGAAAAAAAAATAAAAAACTTACGGTCTGCTGCTGTTCCTCATGTTGTCGCGCAGGAACCGCAGCTCATTATGGTAAACATGCGGTTTTTTGGTCGGGGCTGCCATTCCGCTCCTCGCTGTCTTGTCCTCCTCTGTTAGGTCCCTCCTCACGCGGTCTCTGAGTGACTTCCAGCGTTTCTGGAATATCTTCGCTAAAAAAACGTGGAAAAAAAAGGTTTTATATGCATTCCCAAAGTAATCAATAAATTTTTTTTTTTCATGTGCCAGTGTGCTCGCACACAGAAGCGAACGCATACGCAACTCCCGCCCATATATGACATTGTTGTTCAGACCACACATGTGAGGTATCGCCCCGAACGTTAGAGCGAGATAAATAATTCTAGCCCTAGACCTCCTCTGTAACTCAAAACATGTAACCAGTAGGATTTCTAAGTACGAAAGTTTGGCGCCATTCTACGAGCATGTGCAATTTGGAAGGGTGACATGTAAGTTATCTATTTACTAGGCTTAACATAAACTTTCAAATTAGGTAAAAAAAAATAAAAAAATTTAAAAGCATGAAAATTTCATTTTCTTTAAAAAAAAAAAGGTCGATAAATTTATGCGCAAATAACGTGTCAGATTACGCCATTGTATTCTCTAGGGTCTCTGCTAAAAAAAACATATATAATGTTTGGGGTTTCTATATAATTTACTATGACAAAAAAGAAGATTTTCATGTAGGAAAGAAATGTCAGAAATGGCCTGGATGGGAAGTAGTTAAAAACAGATCATGCATTCAAGGAAAATACTTACTTATCTCCTTTCTTTCTCCATGTGAAAGTCAATCATGGACTTTTATCCAGCTTGGTGTGCGGGCTGCCTCGGGGTGCTAATATCCGCACTGCCCCTTGGATGTGACCCGTTGTCCATATCTTTAACCCTCTATAAGTGCATCCACATATTAGGATGAGATGCTGGCTATACTTATATAGAACTTAGTATCATTAGGGAGATTGACTAGATGGACGCTGGGTCACACCTGGGAACAAGCGAAGATCAATATATGAAATAAACTATGATGTCTTGGCTATAAGGCTTACTAAGTTCAAGCCACCTGGCATATACCCCAACATATCCCAGCACACCCAAACCGAGCTATAGATAGACTATAAAGCTCGGAGTCTCTGATTGATATTATTCATACCTACAGCTTTTGACATGGATTTATCATCACTGAGTCATTTTCATTTCCTAATGGGAATGATGGATTAAAGTAACTATATGTGGAATAATACTAATTATTGGTATATGACCTATGCTGATGAAAATATAAATATATATAAAAAATAAAAAATTCCATGGCTAGCTGTAGTAATATGAATTAAATACCGTAGCTATATTATCTCTCCTAATTATAGCAAATGTGAACAAAAGTCGTGGCTACATTGGCTGATTTCTTCTTCCCTTGTATGTAAGTGTTTACTTGTTGTGGTCATTCACTAAGGACGGGAGAACTACATGCTTATTCCCTTTTTCTCACAAGAGGGCGGCCTGTCGGAAGGACAATGTCCATAAATAGAACCGCCAGGAGCCGTCCCACCACCCAGTCCAGACGAAGCTACGCTATCCAGATAGCGAAACGCGTTGACGTCACAGCGGTCACGTGACGCCGGCAACGCAAACCCCGCCCAGCATAGCCGTGAAGCCGAGAGCGGCGTCTTTAGCACAGAGATGGATATCTCCGCAGACGCTGTCAGCACAAGTATGTGATCCACCCAGGTGAGCGGAGAAGGCTCCTGAAATAGTAGCAGCAACAAGTTCATCATAGATGACAACGGACTACGGACTGAGTAAATCCAAACTATGTATTTGCTAGTACCGGAAAGAGCTGCAATATCACAGGTGCCCACCACAACACAGGAACGCTCCCGGGATAGTAACGTATGAAACAGGCTCCACTGGCTATTACTACACACTTGCAGGGCTTAACTAATGTGATTACCACAGACTTATGCCTAAGGAACAGCTTGCTGATGCTTAGATACCAACGAATGTGCTTCCATTCCCCTGAATGAACATTGATCCTGCACTACTTTGAGATACAGCAGCTGACGGCCCAATCAGCTACAAATCAGGCATAAAAAATCTTTAGCCATCCGCTGGTCTCCAAATAGTGGGAAAAGGAAGAATAGGACAACCGTTATTATCTACAGATTATCTTGAAAATCGTTCCGCAGTCCTTTGTGGATGAACCCTGACCCCCTTTTTCTTTACTATTGAGGTCTTTTGTTTTTTGGCGATTTGGCCAATAATTTTTTGAACATTGAATATTATTTTGGGACCACTGTTTAGATAATTGGAATGGCATTTGCTTGATGGTATCACCCTGGGGTAATTCGCAGTGGAGCTGGATACACTTTATTATTTTTAATTTGGGGTTTCCCAATTATTAGTTTTTTACACCATAAGTAATTACAGTGTTATTCAGCTGCACTCCGAATTTCATGCCGATGTCCGGACTTTCTGTGTTGTGTGTTCCCTTATTTTGTCATGTGTCATGTTTGTTAGTCCTGTTCTGTCCTGTTTGACCACCCTCCCCCCTACTGAGATCTCCAAATGGGGATCGTCGGTAGTTTGTGGTAGCAGCTATCTGTGTAAATTTTAATGCAATTTGTAAATTTTCGAGCATTCCTTCTTGATAATTAGGCCTCATGCCCACGGACGTTTTTAAAAGCGAGCAGTAAATAGAGGTTGGACGCCAGGAAAACAGGCGTTAAAAAACGCCAAATTTACCGCGTTTTTGGTGCGCGTTAGTACGCGTTAGTACGCGTTAGTGCGCGTTTTTTAGCGTCAGCGTTTGTAAGCGTTTTTTAAAGAAAAACACATCTCAAGGCTATATTCACTCCCAAATTACCCACAATGCCACAGAAAACAAAGAAAACGTGTTACAGAGCTTTTGTCAGTGCCATTTTGTTAGGAGAGAGAGAGGAGAGAGCATTACACATCATTTAAAGCATTTTAGCATATTTCGGGAGTAATATGGATCCCGTCATGTTAAAAATTGATGAGGAGGAGAGAAGGAGAACTCGGCAGTATTGGATGCATCCAATGGTATCCCATCGGGTGTCAACTGGCTACTTTGCCAACATTTTTTCTCAACTGCGGTTATATCCTTCAAAGTTCCAGAATTTCACAAGGATGTCAGTGCCGCGCTTTGATCATCTGTTGGAGAAGCTGAGGCCAAGGCTGACCAGGATGGACACAGTGATGCGGAGCTCTGTGTCACCGGAGGAACGGCTCCTAGTGACACTCAGGTAAGTGCAATACACATATGGGTTAGGGTAACGGAATATGGTTAGGGTTAGGGGATAGGAAATAGGGTTAGGGGTTACGGTTAGGGGTTAGGGTTAGGGGTTACGGTTAGGGGTTTGGGGTTACGGTTAGGGGATAGGGTTAGGGGTTAGGGGTTACGGTTAGGGGTTAGGGAATACGGTTAGGGGATAGGGTTAGGAAATAGGGTTAGGTGTTACGGTTAGGGGATAGGGTTAGGGGTTAGGGGATAGGGTTAGGGTTAGGGGTTAGGGGTAATGGTTAGGGGTTACGGTTAGGGGATAGGGTTAGGGGTTACGGTTAGGGGATGGGTTAGGGTTAGGGTTAGGGGTTACGGTTAGGGGATAGGGTTTCGGTTAGGGGTTAGGGTTAGGGGTTACGGTTAGGGGATAGGGTTAGGGGTTACGGTTAGGGGTTACAGTTAGGGGTTAGGGAATACGGTTAGGGGATAGGGTTAGGGTTAGGGGTTAGGAAATAGGGTTAGGTGTTACGGTTAGGGGATAGGGTTAGGGGTTAGGGGATAGGGTTAGGGGTTAGGGGTTACGGTTAGGGGATAGGGTTAGGGGTTACGGTTAGGGGATAGGGTTAGGGGTTACGGTTAGGGGATAGGGTTAGGGTTAGGGGTTAGGAAATAGGGTTAGGGGTTACAGTTAGGGGATAGGGTTAGGGGTTATGGTTAGGGGTTACGGTTAGGGGATAGGGTTAGGGGTTATGGTTAGGGGATAGGGTTAGGGTTAGGGTTAGGGTTAGGGGTTACGGTTAGGGGATAGGGGTTAGGAAATAGGGTTAGGGGTTACGGTTAGGGGATAGGGAATACGGTTAGGGGATAGGGTTAGGGGTTAGGAAATAGGGTTAGGGGTTACGGTTAGGGGATAGGGTTAGGGGTTAGGGGTTACGGTTAGGGGTTAGGGAATACGGTTAGGGGATAGGGTTAGGGTTAGGGGTTAGGAAATAGGGTTAGGGGTTACGGTTAGGGGATAGGGTTAGGGGTTAGGGGTTACGGTTAGGGGATAGGGTTAGGGTTAGGGGTTACGGGTTAGGAAATAGGGTTAGGGGTTACAGTTAGGGGATAGGGTTAGGGGTTACGGTTAGGGGATAGGGTTAGGGGTTACGGTTAGGGGATAGGGTTAAGGGAAGGGTAAGTTTTTATTTTTATCAATAGTTTTTTTAATATGTGAAATTTTTATCTTATCTTAGGTTCCTTGCCACAGGACAAAGTTACGTGTCCCTACATCATTATTTTCTACTTGGCCTCACAACAGTGTCCAGGGTGATAAGGGAAACATGTGTGGCAATATGGGAGGAGTTACATGAGGAGGTAATGCCAGAGCCCACAGAACAGATCTGGGAATCGGTGGTTGACACTTTTTGGGAGAAAACTCAGTTCCCAAATTGTATCGGTGCCCTTGATGGGAAACACATCAGGGTGAAGAAGCCTCCCCAGTCTGGATCATCATATTTCAATTATAAAAAATATTTTTCAGTGGTCCTCCTGGCATTGTCCGATGCCCATCTCAAATTTCTTTTTGTGGATGTGGGAGCATATGGAAGCCAAGGTGACGCCCGTATATTCCGGGAGTCGGCCTTCGGACGTCGTCTACATGAGGGACGACTCAATATCCCTGAAAGCAGGCCTCTACCCTGCACTGAGGAACCCAGCCTACCCTTAGTGATGGTGGCAGACGAGGCCTTTGGACTGGCTGAAAACCTCATGAGGCCATACAGTAATTTTCTAAGGGACAGTGACAGCAGCAATGTTGAACCGGAGCCCAGTAACCAAACTCAGAGGGTACAATTTATGGACTTGCGGTCAACGGCACGTGTCATGGGCATTCAAAACCAATTTTCTGCATTTTTTTAATCCCCTGATGGAGAGGTGTCATGGCAGAATGATCATGTGTTATTTAAAAAAATGAAATTCAGATGCATTCAGATTCAGAAAAATTTGATACAAATATCGATACTGGTAAATTTTCAATACAGATGTATACATCTTTACTTTCTTGTGTTTATTTTGGAAATAAATCATTTTAAAGATTGTTATTTTTCCATTTTGCAATGATTGTTCAACAAGTTTTGACTGTGCCTTCAGGCAAGCGTATGCTAAGCCCCTTTTGAGTGCTTTGCCCTCTGCCTTCGGGCAAGCGTATGCTAAGCCCGTAATGGGCTAGCATACGCTCGTCTGAAGGCAGAGGGCAAAGGAGTGCTTTGCCCTCTGTATTTAGGCAAGTGTATTGTGACAGCAGGAAGGTAAAGTCACCTGGTTGCATCCAGGGGGGTAGATATATTTCTCCCAGATTCAGGCTTTATGCCGACTTATACAACTAGGGAGTTGATGAAGCCCAGCTGAGGCTAGTGGGCTCATGAATGACTCATACCTCTAGGGAGAGTGCTGGGCGTCGTGAGGCAGGGAGTTGATGAGACCAGCTGAAGCCTGTCAGTTCGTTTAAGGCCTCTATAAAAACTCCCAGATTCATTAGATGTTAGCTCATGCCTGGAACCAGACCTGTGTGGACTGTCTAGGGAGAGTGAACCCCTGTGCGGTGAGGCAAAGCCTGTGTGGCTATTTGTTTGGACTTTTACTAAACCAGGGACTTAGGGACTAGGACAGCACCAGGCTGATCCCAGTTGTTAGTTTAGGAAACCTGCATGTTTAGTCAGAGGTCAAACTGACCAGGATTTATTTTGTTTGTTTCTTTTTGGCTTTGCTGTGTTTTGTCACTGTACATAGAGAAATAAACCGCACCTTTTGATTTTGAAAACCACAACCTCCGTCTGCTGGCCCTGTTTTTGTGTGGGGAGCCCAACCAGGGGGTCACACACACCCGCTACCGAGTTAACCCCCTCACAGTTGGTGGAGAACCAGTGGCAGTTTTTTTAAGCCAGCATGGAGGAGATACTGAAACAGCTGGCTCTAGCAAATGCCAATCAACAGCAGACAAATGCAGGTTTGCAAAGGAGCCTTGCAGCCCAGCAGCAAGCTCATCAACAAGCCCAGCAGCAATCTGAGGCCCGCTTCATAGACCTGTTACAGAAGCAAGAGCAGAGACTACAACAAATGGAAGCAGTGATGCAGCAACGTCCGCAGACCAGTGAGGAAAGCCGTCCCACTAATACCGCGTCCTTTGGGGTGAGTCGTTTATTGACAAAAATGACTGGAGAGGATGATCCAGAGGTATTTTTGACCACATTTGAAAGGACTGCTGAAAGAGAAAAGTGGCCTGAGGAGCAGTGGGCTGGACTGGTGGCTCCTCTGTTAACTGGTGAATCGCAGAAGGCTTACTATGACCTAGAGCCTGACCAAGCAAAAGACTATGTGATGCTAAAAGCTGAAATATTGGCAAGGCTGGGTGTCACCCTGGCTGTCCGGGCTCAGCGTGTGCAAAACTGGACTTTCCAGCTTGGAAAACCCCCCAGGTCTCAAATGTATGATCTCATTCACCTGAGCAGGAAGTGGCTACAGCCAGAGACTTTGTCCGCACCGGAGATTGTGGAACGTGTTGTGATGGATCGTTTCTTGAGAGCTCTTCCTACCGCCATTCAAAAGTGGGTAAGCCATGGAGACCCAGAAACGGCCGGTAAACTTGTGGATTGTGTAGAGAGATACTTGGCTGCAGAGAACCTGACGGCCTCTTCCAGAGACTCTCGGACTTTCCACCCTAAGACCAGACCATCCCCAGGGGCGGATAAGAGGATTCCAAGGGGTGAGGGTGGAGAGAGTGAGAGGGTGGGAGCTCTACCCCAAGTTTGGCGAGAACAGCCTGGGAAATCAGCGGCTCAAGAGGCCGCAAGAAGGATCGTTTGCTACCGCTGCCGGCAAGCGGGACATATTGCAGCAAATTGCCCGGTTGTGGAGGAACCCATGCAATGTGACTTTCTGATGGACAGACGTCAGTCGCTGTGTGCGACAGTCGCATGCACTGCCATTCGGGGAACTGAGAAACATTTATGCAAAATGTGTATTAATGGTAGAAATGTTGTGGTATTACTGGATTCAGGTAGCCTTGTGACCCTGATAAAGGCTGAATTAGTTAAAACAGAGGTCTCTGGGAATAGCAAGGTAGCTGTTATTTGTGTGCATGGGGACACCCGAGAGTATCCAGTGACTACAGTGTGTTTCGAGACCCCCAAAGGTACCCTCTCTCATCCAGTGGGGTTAGTATCTCAATTACCGCATGATGCCATTGTGGGAAGGGATTTTCCGAAGTTCTGGGAACTGTGGGATGATCCTGAGCCCCCCACTGGTGCCCCTATGTACCAGGAATGTGATAGCCAGAACTCCTCTGAGAGTGGTGAGGACTCTCCAGAATTTCCCTTGTCAGTATTGGCAGGGGAGACTCAAGAAACTGGAGAGGAGCCCACCTCCTCAGACGAAAACCTACCGTCTGTGGAGTTTTCTGATCTGGAGGTTCACAGGGAAAATTTTGCCACAGAACAGTTAAAAGACCCCGCCCTAATAAAGGCACGGGAAAACGTAGTGGAAATAGATGGCGAGTTAGTGAACCCAGATAATACCTGCACTTACCCATACTTCAGCGTAGAGAAGGACCTACTGTATCGGGTGGCAAAAAGGGCAGAAGAAACCGTTGAGCAGCTGGTGGTGCCCAAACCTTACAGGAAGTTGGTGTTGGAGTTGGCCCATGGGCACATTCTTGGAGGTCATCTGGGGACAGAGAAAACCCGAGAGAGGGTATTACAGAGATTCTATTGGCCTGGGGTGATGAAGGACATAGAAAATTATTGTTCCTCCTGCCCTGTGTGTCAGAGGTCGGCCCCGATGCCACATTTCCGTAGCCCGCTGGTCCCTCTACCCATCATTGAGGTCCCGTTTGAGAGAATCGCAATGGATTTGGTAGGTCCTATAATCAAGTCCGCTAGGGGGCACCAGTACATATTGGTTATAATGGACAATGCCACCCGTTATCCAGAAGCGATCCCTCTCAGAAATACCTCGGCCAAAACCATAGCCAAAGAGCTATCTCTTGTTTTTAGCCGGGTGGGTATTTGTAAAGAACTGCTTACGGACCAAGGTACACCCTTTATGTCCCGGGTTATGAAAGAGCTGTGTAAATTGTTCAAAGTGACGCAATTGCGTACATCTGTGTATCACCCCCAAACCGATGGGCTGGTTGAAAGATTCAACAAAACCCTAAAACAAATGTTGAAGAAAGTGGTGGATAGAGATGGAAAGGATTGGGACTGTCTACTTCCTTATTTGATGTTTGCTATTAGGGAGGTGCCCCAATCCTCTACGGGATTCTCCCCCTTTGAGTTACTGTATGGGAGACACCCAAGAGGGCTGTTGGATATTGCCAAGGAAACTTGGGAAAGTGAGAGTTCTCCCCACAGGAGTGTGATTGAGCATGTCGCCCTGATGCAAGATCGAATTGCACAGGTAATGCCCATCGTGAAGGAACATTTGGCCCAAGCGCAGTTGGCACAGCAGAGAGTGTACAACCGTGGAGCAAAGACCCGTACCTTTTCCCCGGGGGATAGGATATTGGTACTTGTCCCTACGGTTGAAAGTAAATTCCTTGCCAAATGGCAAGGCCCCTACGAGATAATGGAAAAAGTGAGCGAAGTGAATTACAAGGTCAGACAACCAGGAAGGCGAAAGCCCGAACAGATATATCACGTTAATCTGTTGAAAGCCTGGAGGGATAGAGAGTCCCTAGTCGCAGAAACTTGGTCACCAGCTCAAACTGGTTGCGTGATTCCGGAGGTTGGAATAGCAGCCACCTTGTCACAACCCCAACAACAGGAGGTTAAGGAGTTTGTGCTTCGCAACAAGGAGGTGTTCTCTGAGCTGCCGGGACAAACATCTGGGGTAGAGCATGATATTATTACCCCGCCCGGTGAAAGGGTGAAGTTAAAACCCTATCGGATCCCAGAGGCCCGACGGGAGGCAATACGGGAGGAAGTACAGAAAATGCTGAACTTAGGGGTGATAGAGGAGTCCCAAAGTGATTGGTCTAGTCCCATTGTGTTGGTGCCTAAACCGGATGGGAGCTGGCGATTTTGTAACGATTTTCGTCAGTTGAACAAAGTTACAAAATTTGACACCTACCCCATGCCACGTATAGATGAGTTGATCGACCGGCTGGGAACAGCCCGATACATGACGACTCTTGACCTCACAAAAGGGTATTGGCAAATTCCCCTGGCCAAGTCGGCCAAAGAGAAAACCGCATTTGTAACCCCAGACGGGGCGTTCCAATATAAGAGAATGCCGTTCGGGTTACAGAATGCGCCGGCCACATTCCAGCGGAAAATGGACCAGATGCTGAGGCCCCATCGGAAGTATGCTGCGGCTTACCTGGATGACGTAATTGTCCATAGCACAGATTGGGCCTCACATCTGCCAAAAGTGCAAGCAGTCCTGGACTCTGTTCGGGAAGCGGGGTTTACGGCTAACCCCAAGAAGTGTACCATTGGGCAGGAGGAGGCCAAATATCTTGGGTACACCATTGGCAGGGGAGTAATAAAACCCCAACTCAACAAAGTCGAGGCCATCCAGAGTTGGCCACGTCCCAACAGCAAGAAGCAGGTACGAGCCTTTCTGGGAATCGCGGGTTATTATCGGCGCTTCATTCCCCACTTTGCTTCTAAGGCTGTGCCCCTAACCAACCTGACGAAAGGGAAAGGGTCGGTCATGATTAAATGGACCCCCGAGGCTGAGGCAGCATTCCAATTCTTGAAACAAGCCTTATGTAGCCAGCCAGTGTTGTACTCACCCGACTTCTCTAAAGACTTTGTCGTACAAAGTGATGCGTCAGATGTGGGGTTAGGAGCAGTATTGTCCCAGGTCTGGAACGGGGAAGAGCACCCAGTCATTTACCTCAGCAGGAAGTTGAAGTCCCATGAGGTAAATTACGCCACGGTTGAAAAGGAGTGTTTAGCGGTGAAGTGGGCTCTAGATTCCCTTCGGTACTATCTGCTAGGTAGGCACTTTGACATGGTTACGGATCACGCTCCGTTAAAGTGGATGGCTCAAAACAAGGAGACAAATAGAAGAGTGAATAGGTGGTTCCTGGCCCTACAGGAATTCAACTTCACAGTAAAGCATCGCCCTGGCGTTCAAATGGGGAATGTGGATGCTTTGTCTCGAGTACATGAATGCCTGATTGCTGGTGTTCCAACCCCAAGGTTAAAACAAGAGGGGGGGGTATGTGACAGCAGGAAGGTAAAGTCACCTGGTTGCATCCAGGGGGGTAGATATATTTCTCCCAGATTCAGGCTTTATGCCGACTTATACAACTAGGGAGTTGATGAAGCCCAGCTGAGGCTAGTGGGCTCATGAATGACTCATACCTCTAGGGAGAGTGCTGGGCGTCGTGAGGCAGGGAGTTGATGAGACCAGCTGAAGCCTGTCAGTTCGTTTAAGGCCTCTATAAAAACTCCCAGATTCATTAGATGTTAGCTCATGCCTGGAACCAGACCTGTGTGGACTGTCTAGGGAGAGTGAACCCCTGTGCGGTGAGGCAAAGCCTGTGTGGCTATTTGTTTGGACTTTTACTAAACCAGGGACTTAGGGACTAGGACAGCACCAGGCTGATCCCAGTTGTTAGTTTAGGAAACCTGCATGTTTAGTCAGAGGTCAAACTGACCAGGATTTATTTTGTTTGTTTCTTTTTGGCTTTGCTGTGTTTTGTCACTGTACATAGAGAAATAAACCGCACCTTTTGATTTTGAAAACCACAACCTCCGTCTGCTGGCCCTGTTTTTGTGTGGGGAGCCCAACCAGGGGGTCACACACACCCGCTACCGAGTTAACCCCCTCACAGTATGCTAAGCCCGTAATGGGCTAGCATACGCTCGTCTGAAGGCAGAGGGCAAAGGAGTGCTATTGTGTATCATATAAAACACCAATTGAACAATTTTTTTTCAAACAAAAAAGATATTTATTTAACAAAAGACATTGGTACATCACAACTGGTGATAGGTGGGGTTGGACATTGGATCACTAGGGGGATGTGGGGATTGGGGACGGGGCTGGCGTTCATTCCATAAGTCTTGTTGGTAGCGGGGTAAAGGATTGGAGGGGTAAACATGGGAGGTGGAAGGGGAAAAATCTGTTTGGGGGTGTGGCATTAAAAACAATGCCTGAGACGGGGTAGGTGGTGGCTGGCACTGTTGAGTGGGCTGATGATGAGAGGGGGGTGCTAGCACTGCTGAGGTCCTGGGGGCCATTGGGGGATCATGAGAAGAATGATATGTATATGTAGGTGCCACACGTCGCAATTTTTCCTGTCGGCATTGTATTGCCATACCGTGTATCCGAAACATAAAATCCTTCTCTTCTTCTCCCCAATGTCCTCCAGGAGGTGATAAAGGGTACGGCAGAAGGAGGCGCGTGGGTTGCTTGGATCTAAAAAAACATCCACACTGCGCCTCTCCTGCCGCACTTCCTGCAGCAGTGCTAGCACCCTGTCATCTCCCTCAACAGTGCAGCCCCCCCTCGCCTGACGTCCACGTCCACGACCGCGAACACCGCTACGACCGTGTTGCTCCCCACAATCTTGACTGCCCGTTGCAGACATTTCCAATGCCCTGGATTCCTGCAAAAGAACAAATCATTTTACATTCACATGTAGATGGACAGACAGACAATGAGATAGACAGGCAGACATAAGCACTTACCTCATCAGGGCACTCAACACTTCCCTCTTCCACAGTGTTGGGAGATGGATTGCCACTGCTGGGCCTGTCCACACTGTCCTCCTCTGCAGACACCTCACTGGCTGTTGAAAAATTAGATGTTGTCCTGCAGACAATGAAATAAAAGAATAAACTTAAAGTGGTTGTAAACCCACTAATACAACATGCACCTACAGGTAAGCCTAGATTAAAGCCCCGTACACACGATCAGATAACCAATGGATTTTTGTGCGATGGATTTGACCATCGGAAATCCGATGAAGCTGACTTCCATCAGTCTTGCCCACACACCATCAGTCAAAAAAACGACCGTTCCAAACGCTGTGACGAAAAACACTCCGATGAGCCGAGAAAAATGAAGTTTAATGCTTCTGAGCATGCGTAGACTTGATTCTGAGCATGCGTGGGTTTTTGATCCGATGGACTTGCCCATAGACGATCGGAAATTCCCATCGGTTTTTTTTCAATCGGAAAATTTTAAAGCAAGTTCTATTTTTTCCATCCGATGGACAAAAGACCGATGGGTCCCATACACGATTGGTTGGTCTGATGGAAACCATCCATCGGACGGTTTTCATCAGTTAAACCGATCGTGTGTATGCGGCATAAGGCTTACCTGTAGGTACATGAAATATCTCTTTAACCTAAACGGTTAAGTAGATATTTGCTTTTAAAACCGGCGCCTCTGACGTCACGTGCATGTGCACTAGCGGGCCAGCATCGTAGCCGGTTTCCTGAATGGATTTGGCCGGCCCGAGCGCGCATCTGTCTGACGTCATCGCCGCTCCGGGGACAATCACAGCGCCGGAGCTGCGATAAACAGAATAGACGTCGAAGCAAGGTGGCGGTGGTGGATATGTCCCAGCATCGCTGCTGGGGCTTCGATCTCAGGTAAGTCATTCATAATGAGCTAGTATGCTATGCATACTTGCTCATTATGGTTTTGTCTTGCAGGTTGGTTAGAAGAAAAATATATATATTAATTATATATATATATATATATATATACACGGGTTTACAACCACTTTCAATCAATAGCCATGGAAAATACCACCAGAAAAGCTATGGACATAGGCAAATATATTATGAAAAAAAAATAAAAAACTTACGGTCTGCTGCTGTTCCTCATGTTGTCGCGCAGGAACCGCAGCTCATTATGGTAAACATGCGGTTTTTTGGTCGGGGCTGCCATTCCGCTCCTCGCTGTCTTGTCCTCCTCTGTTAGGTCCCTCCTCACGCGGTCTCTGAGTGACTTCCAGCGTTTCTGGAATATCTTCGCTAAAAAAAGTGGAAAAAAAAGGTTTTATATGCATTCCCAAAGTAATCAATAAATTTTTTTTTTCATGTGCCAGTGTGCTCGCACACAGAAGCGAACGCATACGCAACTCCCGCCCATATATGACATTGTTGTTCAGACCACACATGTGAGGTATCGCCCCGAACGTTAGAGCGAGATAAATAATTCTAGCCCTAGACCTCCTCTGTAACTCAAAACATGTAACCAGTAGGATTTCTAAGTACGAAAGTTTGGCGCCATTCTACGAGCATGTGCAATTTGGAAGGGTGACATGTAAGTTATCTATTTACTAGGCTTAACATAAACTTTCAAATTAGGTAAAAAAAAATAAAAAAATTTAAAAGCATGAAAATTTCATTTTCTTTAAAAAAAAAAAGGTCGATAAATTTATGCGCAAATAACGTGTCAGATTACGCCATTGTATTCTCTAGGGTCTCTGCTAAAAAAAACATATATAATGTTTGGGGTTTCTATATAATTTACTATGACAAAAAAGAAGATTTTCATGTAGGAAAGAAATGTCAGAAATGGCCTGGATGGGAAGTAGTTAAAAACAGATCATGCATTCAAGGAAAATACTTACTTATCTCCTTTCTTTCTCCATGTGAAAGTCAATCATGGACTTTTATCCAGCTTGGTGTGCGGGCTGCCTCGGGGTGCTAATATCCGCACTGCCCCTTGGATGTGACCCGTTGTCCATATCTTTAACCCTCTATAAGTGCATCCACATATTAGGATGAGATGCTGGCTATACTTATATAGAACTTAGTATCATTAGGGAGATTGACTAGATGGACGCTGGGTCACACCTGGGAACAAGCGAAGATCAATATATGAAATAAACTATGATGTCTTGGCTATAAGGCTTACTAAGTTCAAGCCACCTGGCATATACCCCAACATATCCCAGCACACCCAAACCGAGCTATAGATAGACTATAAAGCTCGGAGTCTCTGATTGATATTATTCATACCTACAGCTTTTGACATGGATTTATCATCACTGAGTCATTTTCATTTCCTAATGGGAATGATGGATTAAAGTAACTATATGTGGAATAATACTAATTATTGGTATATGACCTATGCTGATGAAAATATAAATATATATAAAAAATAAAAAATTCCATGGCTAGCTGTAGTAATATGAATTAAATACCGTAGCTATATTATCTCTCCTAATTATAGCAAATGTGAACAAAAGTCGTGGCTACATTGGCTGATTTCTTCTTCCCTTGTATGTAAGTGTTTACTTGTTGTGGTCATTCACTAAGGACGGGAGAACTACATGCTTATTCCCTTTTTCTCACAAGAGGGCGGCCTGTCGGAAGGACAATGTCCATAAATAGAACCGCCAGGAGCCGTCCCACCACCCAGTCCAGACGAAGCTACGCTATCCAGATAGCGAAACGCGTTGACGTCACAGCGGTCACGTGACGCCGGCAACGCAAACCCCGCCCAGCATAGCCGTGAAGCCGAGAGCGGCGTCTTTAGCACAGAGATGGATATCTCCGCAGACGCTGTCAGCACAAGTATGTGATCCACCCAGGTGAGCGGAGAAGGCTCCTGAAATAGTAGCAGCAACAAGTTCATCATAGATGACAACGGACTACGGACTGAGTAAATCCAAACTATGTATTTGCTAGTACCGGAAAGAGCTGCAATATCACAGGTGCCCACCACAACACAGGAACGCTCCCGGGATAGTAACGTATGAAACAGGCTCCACTGGCTATTACTACACACTTGCAGGGCTTAACTAATGTGATTACCACAGACTTATGCCTAAGGAACAGCTTGCTGATGCTTAGATACCAACGAATGTGCTTCCATTCCCCTGAATGAACATTGATCCTGCACTATTTTGAGATACAGCAGCTGACGGCCCAATCAGCTACAAATCAGGCATAAAAAATCTTTAGCCATCCGCTGGTCTCCAAATAGTGGGAAAAGGAAGAATAGGACAACCGTTATTATCTACAGATTATCTTGAAAATCGTTCCGCAGTCCTTTGTGGATGAACCCTGACCCCCTTTTTCTTTACTATTGAGGTCTTTTGTTTTTTGGCGATTTGGCCAATAATTTTTTGAACATTGAATATTATTTTGGGACCACTGTTTAGATAATTGGAATGGCATTTGCTTGATGGTATCACCCTGGGGTAATTCGCAGTGAAGCTGGATACACTTTATTATTTTTAATTTGGGGTTTCCCAATTATTAGTTTTTTACACCATAAGTAATTACAGTGTTATTCAGCTGCACTCCGAATTTCATGCCGATGTCCGGACTTTCTGTGTTGTGTGTTCCCTTATTTTGTCATGTGTCATGTTTGTTAGTCCTGTTCTGTCCTGTTTGACCACCCTCCCCCCTACTGAGATCACCAAATGGGGATCGTCGGTAGTTTGTGGTAGCAGCTATCTGTGTAAATTTTAATGCAATTTGTAAATTTTCGAGCATTCCTTCTTGATAATTAGGCCTCATGCCCACGGACGTTTTTAAAAGCGAGCAGTAAATAGAGGTTGGACGCCAGGAAAACAGGCGTTAAAAAACGCCAAATTTACCGCGTTTTTGGTGCGCGTTAGTATGCGTTAGTACGCGTTAGTGCGCGTTTTTTAGCGTCAGCGTTTGTAAGCGTTTTTTAAAGAAAAACACATCTCAAGGCTATATTCACTCCCAAATTACCCACAATGCCACAGAAAACAAAGAAAACGTGTTACAGAGCTTTTGTCAGTGCCATTTTGTTAGGAGAGAGAGAGGAGAGAGCATTACACATCATTTAAAGCATTTTAGCATATTTCGGGAGTAATATGGATCCCGTCATGTTAAAAATTGATGAGGCAATCCTCCTGATCATCTTGCGGAGGCTGCGGAGAAGGAGACAGGAGGAGGAGAGAAGGAGAACTCGGCAGTATTGGATGCATCCAATGGTATCCCATCGGGTGTCAACTGGCTACTTTGCCAACATTTTTTCTCAACTGCGGTTATATCCTTCAAAGTTCCAGAATTTCACAAGGATGTCAGTGCCGCGCTTTGATCATCTGTTGGAGAAGCTGAGGCCAAGGCTGACCAGGATGGACACAGTGATGCGGAGCTCTGTGTCACCGGAGGAACGGCTCCTAGTGACACTCAGGTAAGTGCAATACACATATGGGTTAGGGTAACGGAATACGGTTAGGGTTAGGGGATAGGAAATAGGGTTAGGGGTTACGGTTAGGGGTTAGGGTTAGGGGTTACGGTTAGGGGTTTGGGGTTACGGTTAGGGGATAGGGTTAGGGGTTAGGGGTTACGGTTAGGGGTTAGGGAATACGGTTAGGGGATAGGGTTAGGAAATAGGGTTAGGTGTTATGGTTAGGGGATAGGGTTAGGGGTTAGGGGATAGGGTTAGGGTTAGGGGTTAGGGGTAATGGTTAGGGGTTACGGTTAGGGGATAGGGTTAGGGGTTACGGTTAGGGGATGGGTTAGGGTTAGGGTTAGGGGTTACGGTTAGGGGATAGGGTTTCGGTTAGGGGTTAGGGTTAGGGGTTACGGTTAGGGGATAGGGTTAGGGGTTACGGTTAGGGGTTACAGTTAGGGGTTAGGGAATACGGTTAGGGGATAGGGTTAGGGTTAGGGGTTAGGAAATAGGGTTAGGTGTTACGGTTAGGGGATAGGGTTAGGGGTTAGGGGATAGGGTTAGGGTTAGGGGTTAGGGGTTACGGTTAGGGGATAGGGTTAGGGGTTACGGTTAGGGGATAGGGTTAGGGGTTACGGTTAGGGGATAGGGTTAGGGTTAGGGGTTAGGAAATAGGGTTAGGGGTTACAGTTAGGGGATAGGGTTAGGGGTTATGGTTAGGGGTTACGGTTAGGGGATAGGGTTAGGGGTTATGGTTAGGGGATAGGGTTAGGGTTAGGGTTAGGGGTTACGGTTAGGGGATAGGGGTTAGGAAATAGGGTTAGGGGTTACGGTTAGGGGATAGGGTTAGGGGTTAGGGGTTACGGTTAGGGGTTAGGGAATACGGTTAGGGGATAGGGTTAGGGGTTAGGAAATAGGGTTAGGGGTTACGGTTAGGGGATAGGGTTAGGGGTTAGGGGTTACGGTTAGGGGTTAGGGAATACGGTTAGGGGATAGGGTTAGGGTTTAGGAAATAGGGTTAGGGGTTATGGTTAGGGGATAGGGTTAGGGGTTAGGGGTTACGGTTAGGGAATACGGTTAGGGGATAGGGTTAGGGTTAGGGGTTAGGAAATAGGGTTAGGGGTTACGGTTAGGGGATAGGGTTAGGGGTTAGGGGTTACGGTTAGGGGATAGGGTTAGGGTTAGGGGTTACGGGTTAGGAAATAGGGTTAGGGGTTACGGTTAGGGGATAGGGTTAGGGGTTACGGTTAGGGGATAGGGTTAGGGGTTACGGTTAGGGGATAGGGTTAAGGGAAGGGTAAGTTTTTATTTTTATCAATAGTTTTTTTAATATGTGAAATTTTTATCTTATCTTAGGTTCCTTGCCACAGGACAAAGTTACGTGTCCCTACATCATTATTTTCTACTTGGCCTCACAACAGTGTCCAGGGTGATAAGGGAAACATGTGTGGCAATATGGGAGGAGTTACATGAGGAGGTAATGCCAGAGCCCACAGAACAGATCTGGGAATCGGTGGTTGACACTTTTTGGGAGAAAACTCAGTTCCCAAATTGTATCGGTGCCCTTGATGGGAAACACATCAGGGTGAAGAAGCCTCCCCAGTCTGGATCATCATATTTCAATTATAAAAAATATTTTTCAGTGGTCCTTCTGGCATTGTCCGATGCCCATCTCAAATTTCTTTTTGTGGATGTGGGAGCATATGGAAGCCAAGGTGACGCCCGTATATTCCGGGAGTCGGCCTTCGGACGTCGTCTACATGAGGGACGACTCAATATCCCTGAAAGCAGGCCTCTACCCTGCACTGAGGAACCCAGCCTACCCTTAGTGATGGTGGCAGACGAGGCCTTTGGACTGGCTGAAAACCTCATGAGGCCATACAGTAATTTTCTAAGGGACAGTGACAGCAGCAATGTTGAACCGGAGCCCAGTAACCAAACTCAGAGGGTACAATTTATGGACTTGCGGTCAACGGCACGTGTCATGGGCATTCAAAACCAATTTTCTGCATTTTTTTAATCCCCTGATGGAGAGGTGTCATGGCAGAATGATCATGTGTTATTTAAAAAAATGAAATTCAGATGCATTCAGATTCAGAAAAATTTGATACAAATATCGATACTGGTAAATTTTCAATACAGATGTATACATCTTTACTTTCTTGTGTTTATTTTGGAAATAAATCATTTTAAAGATTGTTATTTTTCCATTTTGCAATGATTGTTCAACAAGTTTTGACTGTGCCTTCAGGCAAGCGTATGCTAAGCCCCTTTTGAGTGCTTTGCCCTCTGCCTTCGGGCAAGCGTATGCTAAGCCCGTAATGGGCTAGCATACGCTCGTCTGAAGGCAGAGGGCAAAGGAGTGCTTTGCCCTCTGTATTTAGGCAAGTGTATGCTAAGCCCGTAATGGGCTAGCATACGCTCGTCTGAAGGCAGAGGGCAAAGGAGTGCTATTGTGTATCATATAAAACACCAATTGAACAATTTTTTTTCAAACAAAAAAGATATTTATTTAACAAAAGACATTGGTACATCACAACTGGTGATAGGTGGGGTTGGACATTGGATCACTAGGGGGATGTGGGGATTGGGGACGGGGCTGGCGTTCATTCCATAAGTCTTGTTGGTAGCGGGGTAAAGGATTGGAGGGGTAAACATGGGAGGTGGAAGGGGAAAAATCTGTTTGGGGGTGTGGCATTAAAAACAATGCCTGAGACGGGGTAGGTGGTGGCTGGCACTGTTGAGTGGGCTGATGATGAGAGGGGGGTGCTAGCACTGCTGAGGTCCTGGGGGCCATTGGGGGATCATGAGAAGAATGATATGTATATGTAGGTGCCACACGTCGCAATTTTTCCTGTCGGCATTGTATTGCCATACCGTGTATCCGAAACATAAAATCCTTCTCTTCTTCTCCCCAATGTCCTCCAGGAGGTGATAAAGGGTACGGCAGAAGGAGGCGCGTGGGTTGCTTGGATCTAAAAAAACATCCACACTGCGCCTCTCCTGCCGCACTTCCTTGCAGCAGTGCTAGCACCCTGTCATCTCCCTCAACAGTGCAGCCCCCCCTCGCCTGACGTCCACGTCCACGACCGCGAACACCGCTACGACCGTGTTGCTCCCCACAATCTTGACTGCCCGTTGCAGACATTTCCAATGCCCTGGATTCCTGCAAAAGAACAAATCATTTTACATTCACATGTACATGGACAGACAGACAATGAGATAGACAGGCAGACATAAGCACTTACCTCATCAGGGCACTCAACACTTCCCTCTTCCACAGTGTTGGGAGATGGATTGCCACTGCTGGGCCTGTCCACACTGTCCTCCTCTGCAGACACCTCACTGGCTGTTGAAAAATTAGATGTTGTCCTGCAGACAATGAAATAAAAGAATAAACTTAAAGTGGTTGTAAACCCACTAATACAACATGCACCTACAGGTAAGCCTAGATTAAAGCCCCGTACACACGATCAGATAACCAATGGATTTTTGTGCGATGGATTTGACCATCGGAAATCCGATGAAGCTGACTTCCATCAGTCTTGCCCACACACCATCAGTCAAAAAAACGACCGTTCCAAACGCTGTGACGAAAAACACTCCGATGAGCCGAGAAAAATGAAGTTTAATGCTTCTGAGCATGCGTAGACTTGATTCTGAGCATGCGTGGGTTTTTGATCCGATGGACTTGCCCATAGACGATCGGAAATTCCCATCGGTTTTTTTTCAATCGGAAAATTTTAAAGCAAGTTCTATTTTTTCCATCCGATGGACAAAAGACCGATGGGTCCCATACACGATTGGTTGGTCTGATGGAAACCATCCATCGGACGGTTTTCATCAGTTAAACCGATCGTGTGTATGCGGCATAAGGCTTACCTGTAGGTACATGAAATATCTCTTTAACCTAAACGGTTAAGTAGATATTTGCTTTTAAAACCGGCGCCTCTGACGTCACGTGCATGTGCACTAGCGGGCCGGCATCGTAGCCGGTTTCCTGAATGGATTTGGCCGGCCCGAGCGCGCATCTGTCTGACGTCATCGCCGCTCCGGGGACAATCACAGCGCCGGAGCTGCGATAAACAGAATAGACGTCGAAGCAAGGTGGCGGTGGTGGATATGTCCCAGCATCGCTGCTGGGGCTTCGATCTCAGGTAAGTCATTCATAATGAGCTAGTATGCTATGCATACTTGCTCATTATGGTTTTGTCTTGCAGGTTGGTTAGAAGAAAAATATATATATTAATTATATATATATATATATATATATATATATATATATATATATATACACGGGTTTACAACCACTTTCAATCAATAGCCATGGAAAATACCACCAGAAAAGCTATGGACATAGGCAAATATATTATGAAAAAAAAATAAAAAACTTACGGTCTGCTGCTGTTCCTCATGTTGTCGCGCAGGAACCGCAGCTCATTATGGTAAACATGCGGTTTTTTGGTCGGGCTGCCATTCCGCTCCTCGCTGTCTTGTCCTCCTCTGTTAGGTCCCTCCTCACGCGGTCTCTGAGTGACTTCCAGCGTTTCTGGAATATCTTCGCTAAAAAAACGTGGAAAAAAAAGGTTTTATATGCATTCCCAAAGTAATCAATAAATTTTTTTTTTTCATGTGCCAGTGTGCTCGCACACAGAAGCGAACGCATACGCAACTCCCGCCCATATATGACATTGTTGTTCAGACCACACATGTGAGGTATCGCCCCGAACGTTAGAGCGAGATAAATAATTCTAGCCCTAGACCTCCTCTGTAACTCAAAACATGTAACCAGTAGGATTTCTAAGTACGAAAGTTTGGCGCCATTCTACGAGCATGTGCAATTTGGAAGGGTGACATGTAAGTTATCTATTTACTAGGCTTAACATAAACTTTCAAATTAGGTAAAAAAAAATAAAAAAATTTAAAAGCATGAAAATTTCATTTTCTTTAAAAAAAAAAAGGTCGATAAATTTATGCGCAAATAACGTGTCAGATTACGCCATTGTATTCTCTAGGGTCTCTGCTAAAAAAAACATATATAATGTTTGGGGTTTCTATATAATTTACTATGACAAAAAAGAAGATTTTCATGTAGGAAAGAAATGTCAGAAATGGCCTGGATGGGAAGTAGTTAAAAACAGATCATGCATTCAAGGAAAATACTTACTTATCTCCTTTCTTTCTCCATGTGAAGAGTCTTCCCAGCCAGGGGTGATGGCAGCACTGATGTCCTGCCATATGGACA
The DNA here is from genome assembly GCA_029206835.1 of Rana muscosa. NCBI lineage: Eukaryota > Metazoa > Chordata > Amphibia > Anura > Ranidae > Rana > Rana muscosa. The sequence continues at coordinate 79,160,946 of CM055126.1, forward strand.
CTCTCCTTATGTGGTCACCTTGTTGCGGATGAGCCACATCCCACAGCTCAGGATGGGCCTGGACAGCAGTAATAAGCTGACGTTGACTCACAGCATGTGCCATCTTCCCTTCTTCACTTGTCCACAAGCACACGGCTGTGCAAAGGACTTCTGGGAAATAATATTATCCGGACAGGAATTTCCTGTCTTTACACTGTCCAATCATCTTTTTAGATAGAAAAATCCTGGAGCTGAAAAACGCGACCTCGGCGTTAGTGCGCGTTAGTGCGCGTTAGTGCGCGTTTTTGCGCGTTTTTTGACGCTTCGCGTTTTTTTCTGCCTAACGTCGGCGCCGCGGAACGCACTGGTCCTGGTTTTTTTTTACAGCTTAAAAATGTCTATGCTATTTGCAGCTGAAAAACGGCTAGGTGGGCATGGAGCTATAGACTAACATGAACAGGTGTTTTTAAGCTGTAAAAAACGCTCAAAAACGCGGCTGAAAAAACGTCCTTGGGCATGAGGCCTAATAAATTACCATATCATTTCCCCCGGTCTTAGTCTATACCTACCATTGTAATAAGTAGCAACTTTCACACCCCTTTTGAACATCTTGGGGTGTTCCCCCCTTCTTTTTTACATGCTCATTAATCCTGACCCTGAGCTCTCGAGTGGTACGCCCCACATATTGGAGAGAACATGGGCACTCCAAAACATATGTGACATATCTGGAGTAGCAAGTTATGAGGGGTTTGATTGTGAACTCTTGTTGTGTCACCAAGGATTTAAATTTGGTTATTTTCTTAGTACGCCGAGTAGTGGTACGGCAGGCCTTGCATCCGGTACAATAATGAAACCCAGAACCATACAGAAAAGTGGGGGGTTTCTTAGGGGGATCCGGGACATTGGGTGCAATGATGTTCCTCAAACCTGGCGCCTTTCTATTAATGAATTTAGGCTTGGAGGGTAACACCAATGCTAGATCCCTATCCTTTAAAAGGATAGGCCAGAACTTCTTGAACACCTGTTCTATGTGTAGCACACAGACCCCCTTTTACCTGCCTTGTTCTTCGGCTCTTCGCAGGAAGAAGGGGCACACCATGCCACAAGCCCATACCCTCCTGTATTAGGAGGTTGAGCGGTGTTGTTGGTGGGTCATTTCACAGTCGAACCAAAAAATGGTTTTCTCACCTCTGTGGATAACAGATTTGAGTACTTGTTTCCCCCAGTGAATAGAATGTCCACACTTGCTGTAACTCCAACAGAGAGTTTATTTCTTCTCTTAGCAAATAACAGTCTCTTGATAGGAACAAAGGTTGGAGCAAGAAAAAGGACAGCACAAGATGTGGGGAGAGGTCCAGGCACAATCTGAGTCACTTCACTGTTCAGCTTCTCGAACAGACTCAGCCTCAAATGGATAGTCTACTTAGGACAAGACTAGCAGCCAAATGACACTCACGCTTTACTCAAGGCCTCTATCACAGACCTGGTGAACTTGGCCTTGGCCTAGGGAGAAGACATCCCTCCGGAGAATTACCGGGACCCTTTCGTTCACCGTGACTACCGCATCCGTCCTTCGGAACGGTTCCTCATCCAGCCTCCTCTACTCAGATATGGGTCCCCTCGCAAGGCGGCACCCTGAGATTCCTCAATCCCCAATGGGCTCCAGCCAAAGGTGCTGGGCCCAGGCCTTTGCTGCAATTCCCGAGTCCACGCACCCAGGACGGACAGGAACAGCAGAGTAGTACCTCACCCTGGGACTAAAGGTGCCCAGGATGGAACAGGAACAGAGAACACCTGCCCCTGGGCCTAGGGTGCCCAGGGTGGACTGGAACAAGTACCTGGGGTAGGACCCCACCGACTAACCCCAAACAGGCAGCGTCTGCGCCTTTTATCTCCTCTCCCAGCATGCACCGCAGGTTAACCCCGCCCTACCGTACATTTACCGAGAGGGGACACAAAAAGCACAGCCCTGTACCAGTGGTTCAACCCTAGCCTACTATGGCAGCGCCACCTGTAGGCCACAGGGAACTGTACACCAATACTCTCCCTGCGGATAAAATGGTTGCAAAACCCTGACAAATAAGGGTGTTTGGGCATAACTATCACCCAAACACTTCCCTTAAATTCAGCACCCCGCTACATATGCTTTTATATTGCCTATGGAAACCTGAAATGAAGGTCAATTCTCCCACATGAGGGTTTTTTTTCTTAGAAGATAGAAGAGAGTCCCTGTCCATAGAACAAACTTAATTTCTCGCTTTAACAAGGATATCTTGACAATACCCCTTCTCTTGGAACCTTTCTGTGAGGATTGTGGCCTGGGTATCAAAGTCAGCAATATTATCGCAATTACACCGAATGCGCATATACTGGCCTTTGGGTATAGCCCCAAGCCACTGGGGATGATGACAGCTATTAGTTAGCACAAAGGCATTCCTGTCCGTGGCTTTAAAGAACGTCCTCGTTCCAATCCTATTATATTTTTTTAACAAGGGTGAGATCCAGATAGTTAATAGTAACCAAACTGAGCTGTGAAGCTGAGTCCATACTGATTTTGGTTTAAACGTTGTAGAAAGACCTCTAATGTCGCCTGAGATCCCTCTATGAGCAAAAGCTCATGCAGCTGATGATTAGAAGGTGTAGAGCCAAAAAGGTTTTAGTAGAAGCCAAAATTGCAGACCTTAAAAAACAAATTGAGCCCTTCATGGGAACTAAAGATTATCTGGATAAGGCACAGAGCCTACAGACTCACCTGTCTAAATATGATGGTGAGATCAAACAGAAAAAACTTAAAAAGTACCAGAGGGATAATAAAGATTTCGAAGAAAGTAAGGTCTATAAATGGCAGGAAGAATTAGATTTAGGCAATTCTAAAGAATCCTCGGTGGAGAGGGACATGGAAGTACATAATGCAGTTGCTCAGTTAGCTAAGAATTTTAAAAACAAGACACACACTCAAAAAAAAACTAAACCTGCACCTAACCCCAAAGCGCAAGGTACTCAGGGTGGGAGGGGACCCCCTCCACCATCTCACAATGGGAGGCCATTACCCCCCACCCAAAGACTATTATTCCACACCCTATGCAGTGCCTAATCCTAACAGGTATGCCCCTCTGGATAATAGGCCTATGGACTATGGCTACCCTTACTACAATCATGGCCCTGGCCATTATCCACCTAGGCCACCCAGAGGCAACTACAGAGGTAATTTTAGGGGGAGACCCACGCCCTACCAGAATAACTACCAACAGGGGGGGGAATGGAGGGGATGGAAAGAGCCATACAAAATCCCACCTACCACACCCCAATACCCCAAAGAATATTTAGAAAAAGATGCAGAAGAGGGGGAGCCAGAAAGAAAAAGGCCAAGGGACAGTTAAATGGAGGGATCTTTAATCTGGCAGGGGTATCCTTTTCAGAGGATTAACTACAGGTTTTAGCACAAGGTCTCAAATTTGCACCAGACAAAAATCTTAATAAATTTGAACTGTTTATTGATGTGGAGAAATATGTTAGGAAATTAAACATAACATTTTTTTTTGCTTCCCAAAACTTGACTCGCCCTTTGGAGGCAGAGGTTATTAGGGACCAACACAGTGGATTGAGGAACAACTCTGTGTTCAAACCTCAAAGGGGAACACACCACCATATAGAGGTCTTCAAACATATGGTACAGGGTGAAATCAAAACGTTAGAAGTTAAACAGGCCAGAACCAACCGTTCATTAATAGAGGGGATTAAAAAACTTGAACAAAACAAAAACATAGTAGTCCACCCGGCAGGAAAAGGAGGAGGGGTAGTGATACTCACAAAAGAGAGTTACTATGGGGAGATTCAACGACTGTTAGATGATACAGGTACCTACAAACCACTTTTAGTGGATCCCTTGGTTAGATTGAAAACTGAACTTAACATTTGGGTTAATAAAAGAGTCAACCAAAACATTTTGGATAGTAAAGAGGCTCAATACCTCCTACCACGGGTACCACGGACTCCGGTTCTATATATAGTACCAAAAATCCATAAAAATAATGATCAACCTCCAGGCCGCCCCATTATTAGTGGGATAGGCTCGCTCTATTCCAGGGTGAGGGAATATCTCAACATCTTTCTACAACCCCTGGTAACACGGGGCAGGTCCTACCTTAAAGATAGCCGAGAACTCATTAAATCCCTTTCCAATATTGAAGTGACTAACGCCACTCTGATGGTTACGGTTGACATAGAGTCCCTCTATACCAGGCATGTCCAAAGTCCGGCCCGCGGGCCAATTGCGGCCCGCGTTCCGGTTTTGAATGGCCCGCCTTGTTATCTGGACATATATATCTTTTGTGGCCCCCAACGATCTCCCAGCATCGGGGCCACAAAAGATATATATCAGGAATATCTTAATGGTGGATCGCGGGCCGAATCCGGCCTGCCGCTAACATCATTCATTACATGGGAAGCGCGGCAGGCAGATCTCTCCTTTACATGACATCACTCCCCCTTCCCCCCCTCCCCACACACCGGCTTATTCACACAAGCCTGGAAGCGCTGCAGGCACGGACAAAGGGCAGGACCTTTCAAGTTACAAAGCAGGTGATTGGTTGATAGACAGTGGGGCGGTCCCAGCAACCAATCACCCGCCTTTAACTTGAAAAGTTCCGCCCTTTGTGTGGACCTGCCATGCCATGCGTGCTTCCCAGGTTGTGTGATTAAGGTAGGGAAGTCAGTGTGGGGAGGGGGAATCATGCTGCGTTGAATCATGCTGTCTGTACAGTATCTGTAATATCGAGGGAGGACTGTGAAGTGGGGTCTGATGGGGGGGGGGGGAATCTGTGATGAAGTGGGGGTTTGATGGGGGGATCTGTAATGAAGTGGGGGTCTGATGGAGGGGGATCTGCGATGAAGTGGGGTCTGATGGGGGGATCTGTGATGAAGGGGGGGTCTGATGGGGGGATCTGTGATGAAGTGGGGTCTGGGGGGGATCTGTGATGAAGTGGGGGATCTGTGATGAAGTGGGGGTCTGATGGGGGGTTCTGTGATGAAGTGGGGGTCTGATGGGGGGATCTGTGATGAAGTGGGGGTCTGATGGGGGGATCTGTGATGAAGTGGGTTCTGGGGGGGATCTGTGATGAAGTGGGGTCTGGGGGGATCTGTGATGAAGTGGGGGATCTGTGATGAAGTGAGGGATCTGTGATGAAGTGGGGGTCTGATGGGAGGTTCTGTGATGAATTGGGGGTCTGATGGGGGGGTCTGATGGGGGGATCTGTGATGAAGTGGGGTCTGATGGGGGGGATCTGGGATGAAGTGGGGTCTGATGGAGGATCGGTGATGAAGTGGGGGTCTGATGGGGGGATCTGTGATGAAGTGGGGGTCTGATGGGGGGGATCTGTGATGAAGTGGGGTCTGATGGGGGATCTGTGATGAAGTGGGGCTCTGATGGGGGGATCTGTGATGAAGTGGGGGTCTGATGGGGGATCTGTGATGAAGTGGGGTCTGGGGGGATCTGTGATGAAGTGGGGGATCTGTGATGAAGTGGGGGTCTGATGGGGGGATCTGTGATGAAGTGGGGGTCTGATGGGGGGATCTGTGATGAAGTGGGTTCTGGGGGGGATCTGTGATGAAGTGGGGTCTGGGGGGATCTGTGATGAAGTGGGGGATCTGTGATGAAGTGAGGGATCTGTGATGAAGTGGTGGTCTGATGGGAGGTTCTGTGATGAATTGGGGGTCTGATGGGGGGATCTGGGATGAAGTGGGGTCTGATGGGGGGGATCTGGGATGAAGTGGGGTCTGATGGGAGGATCGGTGATGAAGTGGGGGTCTGATGGGGGGATCTGTGATGAAGTGGGGGTCTGATGGGGGGGATCTGTGATGAAGTGGGGTCTGATGGGGGATCTGTGATGAAGTGGGGCTCTGATTGGGGGATCTGTGATGAAGTGGGGTCTGGGGGGATCTGTGATGAAGTGGGGGATCTGTGATGAAGTGGGGGTCTGATGGGGGGATCTGTGATGAAGTGGGGGTCTGATGGGGGGATCTGTGATGAAGTGGGTTCTGGGGGGGATCTGTGATTAAGTGGGGTCTGGGGGGATCTGTGATGAAGTGGGGGATCTGTGATGAAGTGAGGGATCTGTGATGAAGTGGTGGTCTGATGGGAGGTTCTGTGATGAATTGGGGGTCTGATGGGGGGATCTGGGATGAAGTGGGGTCTGATGGGGGGGATCTGGGATGAAGTGGGGTCTGATGGGAGGATCGGTGATGAAGTGGGGTCTGGTGGGGGGGGGATCTGTGGGGTCTGTAATGGGGGGGTCTGTGATGGAGTGGGGTCTGTAATGGGGGGATCTGTGGGGTCTGTAATGGGGGGGTCTGTGATGGAGTGGGGTCTGTAATGGGGGGGATCTGTGGGGTCTGTAATGGGGGGGGATCTGTGATGGAGTGGGGTCTGTAATGGGTGGGATCTGTGATGGAGTGGGGTCTGTAATGGGGGGATCTGTGATGGAGTGGGGTCTGTAATGGGGGGATCTGTGATGGAGTGGGGTCTGTAATGGGGGGGGATCTGTGATGGAGTGGGGTCTGTAATGGGGGGATCTGTGATGGAGTGGGGTCTGTAATGGGGGGGATCTGTGATGGAGTGGGGTCTGTAATGGGGGGGTCTGTGATGGAGTGGGGTCTGTAATGGGGGGGTCTGTGATGGAGTGGGGTCTGTAATGGGGGGGATCTGTGATGGAGTGGGGTCTGTAATGGGGGGATCTGTGATGGAGTGGGGTCTGTAATGGGGGGGGATCTGTGATGGAGTGGGGTCTGTAATGGGGAGGATCTGTGATGGAGTGGGGTCTGTAATGGGGGGGATCTGTGATGGAGTGGGGTCTGTAATGGGGGGGATCTGTGATGGAGTGGGGTCTGTAATGGGGGGGGGGGTCTGTGATGGAGTGGGGATCTGCTTCACAGACCTTTTATTTAAAATTAAATTATTTTTTTCCTGAAACTTCCCTCTTAAAGAGAAGGTGCCTGTTATACGCCAAAAAATACAGTATATCCAAATAACACACAGAGCTCACCTCTTTACTCACACACAGCTACAAAGGCAAGAGAATTCTTGTTGGGCAGTGTATTAGTGCTCGAACGAACACACTTAGACCGAATTTTTATGGTTCAAAGAATGTCAGGCCAAATGGTCGGCCCTCACGCATGTTCACTTCATCAAATCTGGCCCTCTTTAAAAAAGTTTGGACACCCCTGCTCTATACTAACATCAAGCAGGAGAATGCTTTAGTTGCAGTCAAGCTGGCATTGATTGAGGAATCACAGTTAAAGAAGGCCCAGGTCAATTTTTTGGTGGAAGGACTCCAGCAAGCAATGGGTAACAATTACTTTTGGGCCCAGGATATGTTTTTCAATCAAATTAAGGGAGTCGCTATGCCCCCAGTGTAGCGAATATAGTGTTGAATAAATGGAAGGAAGAAACCATCTATACAGACAACCACCAATCTTTACTTTACTATAAAAGGTATATAGATGATGTGATACTGCTGTGAGAGGGATCGCAGGCGACATTACAGGTCTTTCTACAACGTTCTAATCAAAATCAGTATGGACTCAGCTTCACAGCGGATTTCAGTTTGGTTACTCTTAACTATCTGGATATCACCCTTGTTAAAAAAGATAATAGGATTGGCACAAGGACGTTCTTTAAAGACACGGACAGGAATGCCTTTGTGCCAACTAATAGCTGTCATCATCCCCAGTGGCTTGGGACTCTACGCAAAGGCCAGTATATGCGCATTCGGCGTAATTGCGATAATATTGCTGACTTTGATACCCAGGCCGCAATCCTCACAGAAAGGTTCCAAGAGAAGGGGTATTGTCAAGATATCCTTGTTAAAGTGAGAAATGAAGTTTGTTCTATGGACAGGGACTCTCTTCTATCTTCTAAGAAAAAAAACCCTCATGTGGGAGAATTGGCCTTCATTTCAGGTTTCCATAGGCCAGGGGTGTCCAAACTTTTTTCAAAGAGGGCCAGATTTGATGAAGTGAACATGCGTGAGGGCCGACCATTTGGCCTGACATTCTTTGAACCATAAAAATTCGGTCTAAGTGTGTTCGTTCGAGCACTAATACACTGCCCAACAAGAATTCTCTTGCCTTTGTAGCTGTGTGTGAGTAAAGAGGTGAGCTCTGTGTGTTATTTGGATATACTGTATTTTTTGGCGTATAACAGGCACCTTCTCTTTAAGAGGGAAGTTTCAGGAAAAAAATAAATACATTTTAAATAAAAGGTCTGTGAAGCAGATCCCCACTCCATCACAGACCCCCCCCATTACAGACCCCACTCCATCACAGATCCCGCCCCATTACAGACCCCACTCCTTCACAGATCCCCCCCATTACAGACCCCACTCCATCACAGATCCTCCCCATTACAGACCCCACTCCATCACAGATCCTCCCCATTACAGACCCCACTCCATCACAGATCCCCCCCATTACAGACCCCACTCCATCACAGTTTCCCCCATTACAGACCCCACTCCATCACAGATCCCACCCATTACAGACCCCACTCCATCACAGATCCCCCCCATTACAGACCCCACAGATCCCCCCCATTACAGACCCCACTCCATCACTGACCCCCCCATTACAGACCCCACAGATCCCCCCATTACAGACCCCACTCCATCACAGACCCCCCCATTACAGACCCCACAGATCCCCCACCAGACCCCACTTCATCACCGATCCTCCCATCAGACCCCACTTCATCACAGATCCCAATTCATCACAGATCCCCCCATCAGATCCCCCCCATCAGACCCCACTTCATCACAGATCCCCCCATCAGACCCCCCCATCAGACCCCCAATTCATCACAGAACCTCCCATCAGACCCCCACTTCATCACAGATCCCTCACTTCATCACAGATCCCCCACTTCATCACAGATCCCCCCAGACCCCACTTCATCACAGATCCCCCCAGACCCCACTTCATCACAGAACCCCCCATCAGACCCCCACTTCATCACAGATCCCCACTTCATCACAGATTCCCCCCAGACCCCACTTCATCACAGATCCCCCCATCAGACCCCCACTTCATCACAGATCCCCCATCAGACCCCCACTTCATCACAGATCCCCCACTTCATCACAGATCCCCCCCAGACCCCACTTCATCACAGATCCCCCATCAGACCCCTACTTCATCACAGAACCCCCCATCAGACCCCCACTTCATCACAGATCCCCCCAGACCCCACTTCATCACAGATCCCCCCATCAGACCCCCACTTCATCACAGATCCCCCCCATCAGACCCCCACTTCATCACAGATCCCCCATCAGACCCCACTTCATCACAGATCCCCCATCAGACCCCCACTTCATCACAGAACCCCCCATCAGACCCCCACTTCATCACAGATCCCCCACTTCAGCACTGATCCCCCCAGACCCCACTTCATCACAGATCCCCCCCATCAGACCCCCACTTCATCACAGATCCCCCCATCAGACCCCACTTCATCACAGATCCCCCTCCATCAGACCCCCACTTCATTACAGATCCCCCCATCAAACCCCCACTTCATCACAGATTCCCCCCCCCCATCAGACCCCACTTCACAGTCCTCCCTCGATATTACAGATACTGTACAGACAGCATGATTCAACGCAGCACGATTCCCCCTCCCCACACTGACTTCCCTACCTTAATCACACAACCTGGGAAGCACGCATGGCATGGCAGGTCCAGACAAAGGGCGGGACTTTTCAAGTTAAAGGCGGGTGATTGGTTGCTGGGACCGCCCCACTGTCTATCAACCAATCACCTGCTTTGTAACTTGAAAGGTCCTGCCCTTTGTCCGTGCCTGCAGCGCTTCCAGGCTTGTGTGAATAAGCCGGTGTGTGGGGAGGGGGGGGAGGGGGAGTGATGTCATGTAAAGGAGAGATCTGCCTGCCGCACTTCCCATGTAATGAATGATGTTAGCGGCAGGCCAGATTCGGCCCGCGATCCACCATTAAGATATGCCTGATATATATCTTTTGTGGCCCCGATGCTGGGAGATCGTTGGGGGCCACAAAAGATATATATGTCCAGATAACAAGGCGGGCCATTCAAAACCGGAACGCGGGCCGCAATTGGCCCGCGGGCCGGACTTTGGACATGCCTGCCATAGGCAATATAAAAGCATAGAACAGGTGTTCTGGCCTATCCTTTTAAAGGAATCTAGCATTAGTGTTACCCTCCAAGCCTAAATTCATTTATAGAAAGGCGCCAGGTTTGAGGAACATCATTGCACCCAATGTCCCAAATCCCCCTAAGAAACCCCCCACTTTTTTGTATGGGTGGGGTTTCATTATTGTACCAGATGCAAGGCCAGCCGTACCACTACTCGGCGTACTAAGAAAATAACCAAATTTAAATCCTTGGTGACACAACAAGAGTTCACAATCAAACCCCTCATAACTTGCTACTCCAGATATGTCACATGTTTTGGAGTGCCCATGTTCTCTCCAATATGTGGGGCGTATCACTCGAGAGCTCAGGGTCAGGATTAATGAGCATGTAGCCAATATTGCAAAGGGTTTCCGGAACCATAGTGTGTCACGTCACTTCCTCCAATATCATAATAGGGATCCCCGCCTGCTCACCTTCTATGGAATTGATAGAACCATATACAGTATAACTGGAGAGGGACGGATCTCAAGAAGGCCATCTCCCAGAATGAGACCCAGTGGCTGTATCGATTGTCCACAATGCAGCCGCAGGGCCTCAATATAGATTTGGACCTCAACTGTTTCCTAACTAATGAATAACTTGGCTCATGTCTATGAATTTCTTCAGTTTGGGTTAATTTAATCAGGTGCTTATTTGTAAATTTTATTCATATTTTTTAAAATTCATATATATATATATAGGAAGGCTGGCGAAGCTAGCCTGAAGTTATGGGAGGAGTTCGAAGGGTACTTAAACAGACCGTCCACGACGGTCAGTGTCGGCTCTAGTGCGCGGAATTACGTCGTCACTGTCCGACGCTTCCCAACCCACAACGATCCGCGAAGTTCAAATCGAGAGTTCCAAGTCGCTCGTAGTCGTTCGTTGGTTCTCGTCGTCACTCGCTGTCGCAGGTAGGACCGGCGTTACCATTCAAACGAATTGTAGCGCCGGCATTCGTTTCTAGTTTATGAAGTAATTACCTGTTTCCGCATGTTGCAGTATTCGTTCCTTACAATCCACACTGATGCCCTACACCTCCTACGATACTCTCCCTTCACCCAACTGATGCCTCACACCTCCTACTACACACACCATACACCGAACAGTCCGGCCCGAAACTGGTCGCAGAAACAGCGGCACTACAGTTCGGACCCTCGGCAATCACAAGTCCCCTCACCTTCGAAACACCAGACAGTCGATCCGAGTCCAGCCGCAGCTCCGGTGACGTGATTCGGATCCCGGCGCATCAATAACCCCATAAACCACACCACATCTACACCATCCGAATCCAGTCGTAGCATCGGCTCCAAGATTCGGATCCTTGGTCGCAACAACCATTCGTACGCAGTCGCATACCCGGCTCCAGCAGCTTCGACCCACACCTCCAATACAACGACGTATATCTCTGAAGTCACGAACCAGCCGTAACATCGGCCACAGTGATTCGGACCGAGTCGCTACACACACGCCTTACCACCACCGCCGTTTCACTACGAATCGGCCATCCCCACACACTCGAAAGTCACAAACTCTTCTTCTTTCGCCTTCTTAAGGCATTTGTTCCTCGCAAGCGCCGCGAGCGTTCGACGAGTGGTTGCACACCAGCCACTCATCACCTCCAGTAGTCAACACGGCTACTCACCGATTTCTCTATCCCTTTCCCCCACGCAGGTCAGGTCAGATCGAGTTTCCACCCCGTCCACCCTGCAATCCAGGTCGGACGATATTTTCCACAGGTAAAAAAAAAAAAAAAAAAATAAGAATGGGGAAACGGGGTCTTACACACTTCTTCACCTGGGAGCTACCTACCGCTCCTTCAACTCCTCACACTTACCTAAAAAAAAAAAAATGTTTTTAAATATACACACGTGTATCTATGTCACCCTCCTCACAGGTCCCGGTCGACCCCCGTCTCGACCTCAACCTAGACTTCAGCTACCAGGGCTCAAGACAGGTGTGTAAACGCAAGGCCCCTCCTTGCTTTCTCTCCGCACTCTTTCACGATATATTTGTCTTCACATACACAATTCGACCGCTCACCAGGCGCTAGCAACTGTCACATACCTCTACACACGACACTCTGTTTTCGAAGCCGATCCGAGATCCTTCACTACGCAGACAAGGTCGCCAACATCCACCTTGCTGGCAGTGCAGGAGTTGGCAGACCGACCACACGTCATTGAACTACAGATCGAAACATTCCTACTTAGTGTACCAGACTTTAAGCTACCCGCCCCAGTACGCCCTGGGGGCTCTGGTTCGTCAGTCCGTGCCAAGCACAGACGGCACCCGAGCTATCGGTTACCTAGCCAGTCACCTCCTGGCTCATCTCGGTTGCCACGCACTCTTTCGAGTTTTCTAAATTTCACTCAACAAGCGCTCGTACGCAAAACTTGGCTATCCTCTGCGCCTGTCATTCCTTATTCTGTCCATTCTCCCTTCCTTCTCTCTACCCACTTCGTATCTCCTCTATCCCCTCCATACCTGGCATCTCACTCTATAAACATACATTCCCCCCCCCCTCTTTTTTTTTTTTTTCCTTTCTCGTTTTTCTCCAGCCCCGAACATGTCGCAAGTCGATGGTGATGACTTCACCTTCGCCCCTCCATCACCCCGTTCGGGTTCAGCGGACGACTCCACACAGTCCCTCAGGGCTTGGACCATCCCCAGGCTTACGGCCGAACTTCGCCGAAGGGATATCCCCTACCCGGCCACGGCCAGGAAAGCCGAACTCTTCCGCCTTCTGTTTCCAACACCACCAGCAACTCCTCCAGAACCCCAGGCGTCCCTGCAGTCTATATCATCGGCCATCACTCAGCTGCACGACATAGTGGCTACACTGGCTACTTCCATTTCGGACGTCCAGTCCAGAGTAGGGGCGCTGGAAACACGCCCAGCCGTGCCACCAGCAACCCCGATCGCTACGCTCGTCGCCATACCCCCAACAACCTCAGGTATGCCCAACGCCACTACCCCCATCTTTCCCGCCCACTTCGTCCCAGCGGGCATTAGGAAGGACATCCTAGATGGTAAGGACGTAAACCTGGCGTCCTTACTCATCTCCGTCCACGATGGGGCAGAAAACAGGTCCTATTCTTGGGGGGACGTCTCCGTCATCCTGAAGGCCAAAGACCCTAGGCTTAACCGCAAACTTTCGATCGCGGAGTTCGTCTTGGCCTTCGGCCTGTTCAGAGACGTAGTGTGCTCAGCCAACCCCGACAGGAGGGAAGAACTGGACCTCTACCTCCACGCGCTAGTAGATCTAGGACACAAGTACGGCGGGTGCTCGTTCTACGATTACCATCGCTCCTTTTCGGCAAAAGCCGCAGCCAGGCTGGCCCAGTTCCAGCTCTCCACCAACTGGAGTGCTATGGACACCGAGCTGTTTTGCCGCCACTTCGCGGGCCTCCGCTCCCCTCTGTGTTCCACCTGCCAATCGGCCTCCCACACCGCAAATTGGTGCTCCGAGACTAGCGGCAGACGCCCCCCTACCTTCCCTTCCACCTCCTACACACCCCAGAATTGGCCAACAGCCATACAGTCGTCCCAGTCTGACAGGCTAGGACGTCCCATCCGGGCTTTAGGGGGCGCAGCCATCTGCAACAATTTTAATACCAAAGGTTGCTTCTTCTCCCAATGCAGACTACTGCACATCTGCCTCCTATGCCAGAAGGCTCATCCGAAGACCACCTGCAACCTCAAACAACCGGGCCCGTCCTGACTAGGCCAGGTGCACGTCAGGTGGCTTGGCTTCTACCTTTCCACACACCCGACCCCATCCCTAGCAGCCTTCCTGGTACAAGGGTTCAGCACAGGGTTTCACACCGACTCATCACGATACCCGACTCCACGTACGAGTGCAGAAACCTACTCTCGGCCGCCGACGACGAGGAAGCCATCTCCTCCCTTCTGCAAATTGAGTTAGACCGCGGATATATGATCGGCCCCTTTTCACAGTCCCCATTTTCTGTATGGAGAGTCAGCCCTATTGGGCTTGTCAAGGGCAAATTCTCCAATAAACTTAGGTTGATCTATGACTTGTCCGCGCCTCATTCCTCCACCACACCCAGCCTAAACTCACTCATACCCTCAGAGGAGTTCTCCCTCAAATACTCGTCCGTCGACCTGGCTATCCAATCCATCATAAGAACAGGGGTTGGGGCCTGGCTTTCCAAAGCCGACATCTCCGATGCTTTCAAACTACTGCCCATCGAACCATACCTATGGAGGTGGCACGGGATAAAGTGGAAGGGTCTCTACTACTTCGCAACTAAACTGACCTTCGGCTCCAAAAGCAGCCCCTGGCTCTTCAACACGTTCGCCCAATCCCTATCCTGGATCCTCGTGCACCACGCACACTGCCAGGAAGTTATCCATTATTTAGATGACTTCCTACTCATTGAGTCACCCAGCAAGCCCCCCGTAGACCTAGGAAGTCTAAGGGAGGTCTTCAAGAACCTCAATGTGCCCATAGCAGAGAGCAAAGTAGAAGGTCCGGCACAACTTATCACGTTCCTGGGTATCAACCTCGACACCCGCACCATGCAGGCTAGTCTGCCACTCGATAAATTGGACCACTTCTTCCCCACAAGTAGTCACTGACGCAGCAGCCTCCACAGGCTTCGCGGCTATTTTTGGCCATCATTGGTTTGCGGGACCATGGCCGCCAGAGATACTCGCCATCCCCGGGTTCAGCCAGTCCTCCTCTCTGTTCGAGATCTACCCCATACTTGCCGCAGCCCAAGTTTGGGGCAGCACCTGGGCGGGTCAAACCGTCACCTTTGTCACCGACAATCAAGCCACGGCCGCTATTATCAACAAGGGTAGGTCCAAATCGTTGGCCATCATGTCCTTCCTCCGCAGGCTGGTGCTTCTCTCCCTTCACCATCAATTTAACGTTCTCTGTGTCCACATCCCCGGTCATTGCAACACTTCAGCCGACGCTCTGTCTCGATTTAATTTTCATACGTTCTTTTCGCAGGAGCCTGGAGCCGACCCGACCATGTCACACATCCCGCACTGGTCGCAGCTAACCTTGGGTTAAAACAGCACCTCCAGGGGGCTTCCGCCCTCATCAATTCATCGTTTGCTCCCAACACGCTAAAAGCCTACCGATCCGCCTGGAAAAGCTATAACAGATTTCTAGCCACCAACCCTGGGGCACTCCCAGGTAACCTCAGCCACGTCCTGGCCTTCGTTTCGCACTGCCACACCCATCTCAAACTGTCACTCAACACCATCAGGCTGTACCTAGCTGGTATCCAGCACTTCACGTCCCTGCAAGATCCTACCACACCATCCTTATTCGCCGCCCATGCAGTCAAAGCAATTTTACGGGGCGTCCACAAGCAGCAACCGCATACCTGCACTAAGCGCTTACCTATTACCAGCGCCATGTTCCGGGGCATGTCCACCATCCTCGCACGTTCCCCTTTCGGTGTACGACCTAGCCTGGTTATCCAGGCAGCCATGTATTTAGCCTTCTACGGCTTCCTCCGCCCCAGCGAATTCACGGTTTCCGGCCCTAATGGCCAGGTTCTACGGAAGCACCACCTGACTCGCCACCAGAGTTATTTCGCCCTGCACCTAGCAGTATCAAAAACCCAACAAAGCGGTCCCGGGGTCGAGATTAAAATCTTCCAGACCCGTAATATCTGGTGCCCCGTGGACGTACTAGACCGTCTAGTATCAACACTATCCGGCCTACCCGGAGACAGCCCACTGTTACCTTTTCCCATCGAGCCTCTATCTGGGAACCAGTTCGTCAGTCACGTCAGGACACTTTTGAATACTTTAGGACATGACCCGGGAAGATACTCAGGGCATTCCTTTCGCATAGGAGCAGCCTCAGCTGCATCACGAAACGGCGTCCCGGACCACGTCATCAAAACCATGGGCAGGTGGAAATCTTCGTGCTTCGCACGATACGTGCCCGATCCACAGGCAGAAGTAGCACGAGCCTTTAACAGTCTCGCCATGTAATTATTTCTTGTCATAATAAAACTATTTCTCCCTAAACCTCGTGTGACTTTTTGGCCCCTTCTTCGGCATACCATACAGCAGGCCAGGCCACACTTCAGGTCTATTTGTGTTGTTAGTCTTGTGGCGTGTTTATGTGATCCATATCTCTTCATACAGAGGGCTCCGACCATAAATAGGAAGGCTGGCGAAGCTAGCCTGAAGTTATGGGAGGAGTTCGAAGGGTACTTAAACAGACCGTCCACGACGGTCAGTGTTGGCTCTAGTGCGCGGAACCCTCCCACCCATATCCCCCTTTATAGGGCACTCCTCTACATACAATTCTCAACAGAATTCCCACAACCTCTATCTCAGGTATGGCCCCTTCTTCGGCATACCATACAGTAGGCCAGGCCACACTTCAGGTCTATTTGTGTTGTTAGTCTTGTGGCGTGTTTATGTGATCCATATCTCTTCATACAGAGGGCTCCGACCATAAATATATATATATAATATATATTATATATATATATATATATATATATATATATATATATATATTCTCTCACCTAGAATGTATATTATATAATTTCCATCTTTATTTTTATCTTTCAATTTTTATATCAATATAGAGATACACTCTACTCTATTTTAAATATATTTTTTATACAACAATATAGTCATACCATATGTTTTCCATTAACATCATGTTCGGGCTAGCTAATTAGAGATGTTATGAGTGAGTGAGTGAATAACTTGTATAGCGCTACAAATGCGAACTAAATCGCCTCAAGGCGCTTTGCATCCAGTGACGTCCTGATCCATCAGAAGAGGTGGGTCTTAAGTTTTTTCCTGAAGGCCCGATGGTTTTCTTCCATGCGGATATCCGTGGGTAGCGCGTTCCATAGCCGTGGTCCTTGGACTGCAAATCTTCGTTCCCCCTTTGTTTTGTAGCGGGACTTGGGGGATGTGAAGGAGGCTTTGGTTTGTTGATCGGAGAGTGCGATTGGGGTTGTAGTGTTTTATCTTCTCGCATAGATATTGAGGAGCGTTTCCTTGTGTGCACTTGTGGGTGAGGCAGAGGGTCTTGAATGTGATCCGATCCTTTACGGTTAGCCAATGAAGGCTCCTCATCGATGGGGTGATGGATTCCCAAGGTTTTTTTCCCGTTACCAGCCTGGCAGCCGTGTTCTGGACGACTTGTAGGCGCGAAATCTGGTATTTGGGTAGTCCGAGGGCGTTTGCGTAGTCGAGTCGCGAGTTGATAATTGTTCCAACTACTACTGCTTTGTCCTCTTCCGGGATGAAGGGGATGAGTCTACGCAGCAGGCGGAGGAGATGGTGAGATCCGCTGACTACTGATCCTATTTGTGCATCCATCGACATCTCCGAGTCAAAGATGACTCCGAGGCTTTTGACTTTGGTGCTTGGGGTAATGGTCTGTCCAAGAATGGTGAGGAGTGTCCAAGAAGTTTTAGTTTTTGTCTTTCGGTTTGCGTGGAGGAGAAGGAGTTCTGTTTTGGATCCGTTGAGTTTGAGGGAACTCTCAGTCATCCATTCATCGATCAATATCAGGCAATTTTCCAATCCGTGATATTGGTCTTTTTTCCCGGTGATACGAAAGTAGAGTTGGGTGTCGTCAGCGTATGACTGGTAGCACAGGTCCTGTTTGCTGATGATTTTTAGGAGTGGGCGGAGGTAGATGTTAAGAAGCAAGGGCGACAGGGGTGATCTTTGAGGGACTCCGCAAGAAATTGCGCGAGTTTCATAGGTGAAGGCTCCTAGTATGACCTGTGGGCAGGACAATCTTCCTCACCAAGTTTGGTGGAAGGTTCCTGTAACGGGAGGGCCCGTGGAACCCAGAAGTTCTTAGAAAGTATGAGCCAGAAAATAATGGACATTGAGAATATGTCTTGGATTGCTTTAATATTAATCTGAACTCAACAGGTTAATTGAGAGATGCTTATGTGTTCAACTTCAACCACCTGGCTGCCTGTGTAATGTTAATGAATCCAGACTAGCTTCCAAAGACCTTTTCATTGTCGTCTGTGATGATGTGGATTGGAGCTGGTAGACCGTCTTGCTGCCTATTATGGGATGTTTAAGTGCCTTGCTGTGAGGAAAGAGGGGGGGGGAATCACTCCAGCAACCCCTCCTGCTAAGACTGTTTACTGAAGGAGAAGTTTGAACACACCTGACCTGTATCACCATTGTCATTGGACAGTTTAACCCGCCCTGTTCCCCAAGGATGGGAGGGAAGTGTTTGGAAGAGAAGTGTGTTACCATGTGCTTGAAATAAAGATTCATTCCCTGTTTTTGGAACTTCAACACAGAGCATTGTCTCGTTTGTGCGGGGAGAAATATTTGTTTGGTATCTTATTCGGCTGGTTGGAGTGTCTGGTAGCTGCTGTGTGTTCGGGAATGGAATATATTTAAACAATGTTAACCCCTGTCGTTACATTGGTGGCAAGCAGCAGATTGATTCCCACAGCCGGAAGGACAGTTACAAGAGGACACAGGCCAATGGAGGCATAGTATGAATGGCTAAAGCGATCTACCCTCAAGGACTTACTGGAGAACCGGGGAAGACCGGCAAACAACCGTAAGAAGAGGGACAATCGCAGAGAACTAGTCGAAATGGATGGAACCGAAAGGCCCAGCGTAACAGACAGGACACCCGAAGAGGCAAGTTTTGATCGGGCTGTTAACATAAGACTGGCACATTATGGTCCTAACTAGGGATGGGCCCGGTGCTCGATTCAAACCCATGTTCGAATCGAGCATCGGGCGTTCGCTCGCTCGTCGAGCCCAGAACTATTTGGGCCGTTCGCATCACATTCGTGTGATGCGAGCGGCCCCGCAATGCATTGCGGCCGGCGCGGCCGGCGCAGTGCATTGCTGGCTGATGATTGGCCAAGCATGCACTGTGACCCCGCATGCTTGGCCAATCACAGCGCCCGAAACTCGGAGAGCAATAATTGGCTACAGGCAGGACGCCTGTAGCCAATTACAGCTCAGGGGCTTTAGTACACGCCCCGCCATTTAAAAGGCCGCCACGCCATCGGCCCCGGTCACATGAGTTCCGGCTTTAGGAGAGATTAGTCTGCTGATTCTGTCTTTGCTTGATACTGAAAGATTTGCTCTTCTTTGCTAAACCATTGGCTATTTCTTTGCTAAACCATTGCTACCTAAGTCATTGATCGTTCATTGCTGCTGATTGCACAGTTAGTGTGTTATTAGCTGCTGCTGGGGATTAGTCTGGTGCGTGCTTACTGTTAGTACAGTATTGCAGTAGTACCAACCGCAGTGCTGTTAGCACAGCATTGCACCCCAACAGCACCCATAGGACTTCTAGTGTGTTAGTGGCAGCAAACAGAGCTCCTATATTTTCTTCTCAGCAGCACCCATAGGACTTCTAGTGTGTTAGTGGCAGCAAACAGAGCTCCTATATTTTCTTCTCAGCAGCACCCATAGGACTTCTAGTGTGTTAGTGGCATCACACAGAGCTCCTATATTTTCTTCTCAGCAGCACCCATAGGACTTCTAGTGTGTTAGTGGCAGCAAACAGAGCTCCTATATTTTCTTCTCAGCAGCACCCATAGGACTTCTAGTGTGTTAGTGGCATCACACAGAGCTCCTATATTTTCTTCTCAGCAGCACCCATAGGACTTCTAGTGTGTTAGTGGCAGCAAACAGAGCTCCTATATTTTCTTCTCAGCAGCACCCATAGGACTTCTAGTGTGTTAGTGGCAGCAAACAGAGCTCCTATATTTTCTTCTCAGCAGCACCCATAGGACTTCTAGTGTGTTAGTGGCATCACACAGAGCTCCTATATTTTCTTCTCAGCAGCACCCATAGGACTTCTAGTGTGTTAGTGGCAGCAAACAGAGCTCCTATATTTTCTTCTCAGCAGCACCCATAGGACTTCTAATGTGTTAGTGGCATCACACAGAGTTCCTATATTTTCATCTCAGCAGCACCCATAGGACTTCTAGTGTGTTAGTGGCATCACACAGAGCTCCTATATTTTCTTCTCAGCAGCACCCATAGGACTTCTAGTGTGTTAGTGGCAGCAAACAGAGCTCCTATATTTTCTTCTCAGCAGCACCCATAGGACTTCTAGTGTGTTAGTGGCAGCAAACAGAGCTCCTATATTTTCTTCTCAGCAGCACCCATAGGACTTCTAGTGTGTTAGTGGCATCACACAGAGCTCCTATATTTTCTTCTCAGCAGCACCCATAGGACTTCTAGTGTGTTAGTGGCAGCAAACAGAGCTCCTATATTTTCTTCTCAGCAGCACCCATAGGACTTCTAGTGTGTTAGTGGCAGCAAACAGAGCTCCTATATTTTCTTCTCAGCAGCACCCATAGGACTTCTAGTGTGTTAGTGGCAGCAAACAGAGCTCCTATATTTTCTTCTCAGCAGCACCCATAGGACTTCTAATGTGTTAGTGGCAGCAAACAGAGCTCCTATATTTTCTTCTCAGCAGCACCCATAGGACTTCTAGTGTGTTAGTGGCATCACACAGAGCTCCTATATTTTCTTCTCAGCAGCACCCATAGGACTTCTAGTGTGTTAGTGGCAGCAAACAGAGCTCCTATATTTTCTTCTCAGCAGCACCCATAGGACTTCTAGTGTGTTAGTGGCAGCAAACAGAGCTCCTATATTTTCTTCTCAGCAGCACCCATAGGACTTCTAGTGTGTTAGTGGCAGCAAACAGAGCTCCTATATTTTCTTCTCAGCAGCACCCATAGGACTTCTAATGTGTTAGTGGCAGCAAACAGAGCTCCTATATTTTCTTCTCAGCAGCACCCATAGGACTTCTAGTGTGTTAGTGGCATCACACAGAGCTCCTATATTTTCTTCTCAGCAGCACCCATAGGACTTCTAATGTGTTAGTGGCAGCAAACAGAGCTCCTATATTTTCTTCTCAGCAGCACCCATAGGACTTCTAGTGTGTTAGTGGCAGCAAACAGAGCTCCTATATTTTCTTCTCAGCAGCACCCATAGGACTTCTAGTGTGTTAGTGGCATCACACAGAGCTCCTATATTTTCTTCTCAGCAGCACCCATAGGACTTCTAGTGTGTTAGTGGCAGCAAACAGAGCTCCTATATTTTCTTCTCAGCAGCACCCATAGGACTTCTAATGTGTTAGTGGCATCACACAGAGTTCCTATATTTTCATCTCAGCAGCACCCATAGGACTTCTAGTGTGTTAGTGGCAGCAAACAGAGCTCCTATATTTTCTTCTCAGCAGCACCCATAGGACTTCTAGTGTGTTAGTGGCAGCAAACAGAGCTCCTATATTTTCTTCTCAGCAGCACCCATAGGACTTCTAGTGTGTTAGTGGCATCACACAGAGCTCCTATATTTTCTTCTCAGCAGCACCCATAGGACTTCTAGTGTGTTAGTGGCAGCAAACAGAGCTCCTATATTTTCTTCTCAGCAGCACCCATAGGACTTCTAGTGTGTTAGTGGCAGCAAACAGAGCTCCTATATTTTCTTCTCAGCAGCACCCATAGGACTTCTAGTGTGTTAGTGGCATCACACAGAGCTCCTATATTTTCTTCTCAGCAGCACCCATAGGACTTCTAGTGTGTTAGTGGCAGCAAACAGAGCTCCTATATTTTCTTCTCAGCAGCACCCATAGGACTTCTAATGTGTTAGTGGCATCACACAGAGCTCCTATATTTTCTTCTCAGCAGCACCCATAGGACTTCTAGTGTGTTAGTGGCAGCAAACAGAGCTCCTATATTTTCTTCTCAGCAGCACCCATAGGACTTCTAGTGTGTTAGTGGCAGCAAACAGAGCTCCTATATTTTCTTCTCAGCAGCACCCATAGGACTTCTAGTGTGTTAGTGGCAGCAAACAGAGCTCCTATATTTTCTTCTCAGCAGCACCCATAGGACTTCTAGTGTGTTAGTGGCATCACACAGAGCTCCTATATTTTCTTCTCAGCAGCACCCATAGGACTTCTAGTGTGTTAGTGGCAGCAAACAGAGCTCCTATATTTTCTTCTCAGCAGCACCCATAGGACTTCTAGTGTGTTAGTGGCAGCAAACAGAGCTCCTATATTTTCTTCTCAGCAGCACCCATAGGACTTCTAGTGTGTTAGTGGCAGCAAACAGAGCTCCTATATTTTCTTCTCAGCAGCACCCATAGGACTTCTAGTGTGTTAGTGGCATCACACAGAGCTCCTATATTTTCTTCTCAGCAGCACCCATAGGACTTCTAGTGTGTTAGTGGCAGCAAACAGAGCTCCTATATTTTCTTCTCAGCAGCACCCATAGGACTTCTAGTGTGTTAGTGGCAGCAAACAGAGCTCCTATATTTTCTTCTCAGCAGCACCCATAGGACTTCTAGTGTGTTAGTGGCAGCAAACAGAGCTCCTATATTTTCTTCTCAGCAGCACCCATAGGACTTCTAGTGTGTTAGTGGCATCACACAGAGCTCCTATATTTTCTTCTCAGCAGCACCCATAGGACTTCTAGTGTGTTAGTGGCAGCAAACAGAGCTCCTATATTTTCTTCTCAGCAGCACCCATAGGACTTCTAGTGTGTTAGTGGCATCACACAGAGCTCCTATATTTTCTTCTCAGCAGCACCCATAGGACTTCTAGTGTGTTAGTGGCAGCAAACAGAGCTCCTATATTTTCTTCTCAGCAGCACCCATAGGACTTCTAGTGTGTTAGTGGCAGCAAACAGAGCTCCTATATTTTCTTCTCAGCAGCACCCATAGGACTTCTAGTGTGTTAGTGGCAGCAAACAGAGCTCCTATATTTTCTTCTCAGCAGCACCCATAGGACTTCTAGTGTGTTAGTGGCATCACACAGAGTTCCTATATTTTCTTCTCAGCAGCACCCATAGGACTTCTAGTGTGTTAGTGGCATCACACAGAGCTCCTATATTTTCTTCTCAGCAGCACCCATAGGACTTCTAGTGTGTTAGTGGCAGCAAACAGAGCTCCTATATTTTCTTCTCAGCAGCACCCATAGGACTTCTAGTGTGTTAGTGGCATCACACAGAGTTCCTATATTTTCTTCTCAGCAGCACCCATAGGACTTCTAGTGTGTTAGTGGCATCACACAGAGCTCCTATATTTTCTTCTCAGCAGCACCCATAGGACTTCTAGTGTGTTAGTGGCAGCAAACAGAGCTCCTATATTTTCTTCTCAGCAGCACCCATAGGACTTCTAGTGTGTTAGTGGCAGCAAACAGAGCTCCTATATTTTCTTCTCAGCAGCACCCATAGGACTTCTAGTGTGTTAGTGGCAGCAAACAGAGCTCCTATATTTTCTTCTCAGCAGCACCCATAGGACTTCTAGTGTGTTAGTGGCAGCAAACAGAGCTCCTATATTTTCTTCTCAGCAGCACCCATAGGACTTCTAGTGTGTTAGTGGCATCACACAGAGCTCCTATATTTTCTTCTCAGCAGCACCCATAGGACTTCTAGTGTGTTAGTGGCAGCAAACAGAGCTCCTATATTTTCTTCTCAGCAGCACCCATAGGACTTCTAGTGTGTTAGTGGCATCACACAGAGCTCCTATATTTTCTTCTCAGCAGCACCCATAGGACTTCTAGTGTGTTAGTGGCAGCAAACAGAGCTCCTATATTTTCTTCTCAGCAGCACCCATAGGACTTCTAGTGTGTTAGTGGCAGCAAACAGAGCTCCTATATTTTCTTCTCAGCAGCACCCATAGGACTTCTAGTGTGTTAGTGGCAGCAAACAGAGCTCCTATATTTTCTTCTCAGCAGCACCCATAGGACTTCTAGTGTGTTAGTGGCATCACACAGAGCTCCTATATTTTCTTCTCAGCAGCACCCATAGGACTTCTAGTGTGTTAGTGGCAGCAAACAGAGCTCCTATATTTTCTTCTCAGCAGCACCCATAGGACTTCTAGTGTGTTAGTGGCAGCAAACAGAGCTCCTATATTTTCTTCTCAGCAGCACCCATAGGACTTCTAGTGTGTTAGTGGCAGCAAACAGAGCTCCTATATTTTCTTCTCAGCAGCACCCATAGGACTTCTAGTGTGTTAGTGGCATCACACAGAGCTCCTATATTTTCTTCTCAGCAGCACCCATAGGACTTCTAGTGTGTTAGTGGCAGCAAACAGAGCTCCTATATTTTCTTCTCAGCAGCACCCATAGGACTTCTAGTGTGTTAGTGGCAGCAAACAGAGCTCCTATATTTTCTTCTCAGCAGCACCCATAGGACTTCTAGTGTGTTAGTGGCAGCAAACAGAGCTCCTATATTTTCTTCTCAGCAGCACCCATAGGACTTCTAGTGTGTTAGTGGCATCACACAGAGCTCCTATATTTTCTTCTCAGCAGCACCCATAGGACTTCTAGTGTGTTAGTGGCAGCAAACAGAGCTCCTATATTTTCTTCTCAGCAGCACCCATAGGACTTCTAGTGTGTTAGTGGCATCACACAGAGCTCCTATATTTTCTTCTCAGCAGCACCCATAGGACTTCTAGTGTGTTAGTGGCAGCAAACAGAGCTCCTATATTTTCTTCTCAGCAGCACCCCTAGGACTTCTAGTGTGTTAGTGGCAGCAAACAGAGCTCCTATATTTTCTTCTCAGCAGCACCCATAGGACTTCTAGTGTGTTAGTGGCATCACACAGAGCTCCTATATTTTCTTCTCAGCAGCACCCATAGGACTTCTAGTGTGTTAGTGGCAGCAAACAGAGCTCCTATATTTTCTTCTCAGCAGCACCCATAGGACTTCTAGTGTGTTAGTGGCAGCAAACAGAGCTCCTATATTTTCTTGTCAGCAGCACACATAGTACCTATAGTGTGTTAGTGTCAGCACCCATAGGACCTACAGTGTGTTGTGAGCACACATAGGAGTTCTATTTTTTATACTATATACACTACCGACTACAATGGCTGGAAGACCGCCAAGGAGAGGCAGAGCGTGCCGAGGCAAGAACACAGGGCAGGCAGGCTCTGTTTCTAGAGACAACAGTGCTGGCCGTGGACGTGGTCGTGCATCGTCATCAGCACGTGGCCATGGGACACGCTTGTCTTTGTTTTCGGCAGCTGGACATGTGGAGCCGCATCATGCCGAAGGCTTGGTAGAATGGATGACCAAGCCCTCCTCATCCTCCTCATCCTCTCTCACCCAGGCTCAGGGTACTGGCAGAGCAGCTGCCAACGCGTACTCAATGGCATCATCAGCCACCCCTTCCCTAGACCCACCATGTCCTCCTGAGGAGTCCCCCGAACTGTTTGAGCACAGTGTTGGGTACATGCTCCAGGAGGATGCCCAACGATTCGAAGGCTCGGATGATGATACCCAGCTTGAGGAAGTCAGTAGTGTGCGCGCAGAGAGAGGGGATGCTGAAGGACAGCAATCTGGCAGTAGTGTTCCACCAGCTGCAGCTTACTGCCAGGTTTGCTCTAGTGGTGAAGAGGGAGGGGATGATGAGGTCACTGACTCCACGTGGGTGCCTGAAGGGAGAGAGGAGGAGGAGGAGGAGGATGCAGCGTCACATGTCCAACGAGGCAGGATGCCCCCTGGAGGCCAGCTAGAGGCCAGCACAGCAACTGTACCACACCGCAGAGCTCCGCCTGTGCAGGGCGCTGCCTCTGCACGTTATCACAAAAGTTCTTTGGTGTGGGCCTTTTTTGAGACGAGTGCATCAGATCGCACCACTGCTATTTGCAATATTTGTCTCAAGCGTATCTCGCGTGGCCAAAACATCAGCCGCTTGGGCACCACAAGCATGAGCAGACATATGTCGACCTGCCATGCAGCTCGTTGGCAAGCACACATAAAAGACCCACACCAAAGAACAAAGCGGACCTCTCCTTGCTCCTCATCAGCTGGGATCTCCATCCCCACTATATCTTCAGTCCTCTCTGAAAGCTGCTCTGAGAGGACTGAAGGTGTAGAATTAGGTGTGTCACAACCAAGTACTTGCAGTACACCGACGTCCGATTGTAGCAGGCAAATTTCCCTGCCCCAGCTGCTGGACCGTCGAAAGAAGTATACTCCCAGCCATCCACATGCCCAGCGGTTGAATGCTAGCTTGGCTAAATTGCTAGCACTTCAACTGCTGCCTTTTCAGTTGATAGACTCGGCCCCCTTCCGTGAGTTTGTTCAATGTGCGGTTCCTCAGTGGCAGGTTCCCAAACGCCACTTTTTCTCACGGAAGGCGATTCCGTCTCTCTACTGGCATGTGGAAGGCAATGTCCATGCCTCGCTGGACAGGGCGGTCAGCGGTAAGGTGCATATTACCGCTGACTCATGGTCCAGCAGGCATGGACAGGGACGTTATCTTTCTTTCACGGCCCATTGGGTCACTCTATTGGTAGCTGGGAGGGATGCAGGACAAGGTGCAGTAGTGTTGGAGGTTGTTCCGCCACCACGCCTCCAAAATGCTACTACTGGTTGTGACACACCACTCTCCTCCACCCCCTCCTCTTCTTCTTCCTCCATGTCCTCTTCGAGTGCTCTGTCCTCGGAACCAGCGGTGCTCCGTAGGCGTACAAGGGGCTACGCGAGTACGCAGGCAAAAAGATGCCATGCCGTGCTTGCGCTGGTGTGTTTGGGGGACAGGAGCCACACTGGGCCAGAGGTTCTGGCAGCTCTGCAGGGGCAGGCCGAGAGGTGGTTGACGCCACGCCAGCTTAAGCCAGGAATGGTCGTTTCTGATAATGGCACCAACCTCCTCTCCGCCCTGCGACAGGGGCAGCTCACCCATGTGCCCTGTATGGCTCACGTCCTCAACCTGGTGGTGCAGCGGTTCTTGGGCAGGTTCCCAGGCTTACAGGATGTCCTGAGGCAGGCCAGGAAAGTCTGTGTGCATTTCCGCCGATCTTATAATGCCAGTGCTCGGCTGACTGAGCTGCAAAAGGAGCTGAACCTGCCCAAGAACCGCCTAATATGTGACATGCCCACCAGGTGGAACTCAACGTTGGCCATGCTGCAGCGACTGCACACGCAGCAGAGGGCCATCAATGAGTACCTTTGCGACTACGGCACCAGGACAGGGTCAGGGGAGCTTGGCTTTTTTTCCCCACGCCAGTGGAGCATGATCAGGGATGCATGCACTGTCCTCTCACCATTTGAGGAGGCCACGAGGATGGTGAGCAGTGACAGTGCATGCATCAGTGACACTGTACCTCTTGTCCACCTGTTGGAGCATACGCTGCGTGGGATAATGGACAGGGCACTTGAGGCAGAACAGAGGCAGGAAGAGGAGGACTTCCTTGTCTCTCAAGGCCCCCTTTATCCAGACAATGTTCCTTCTGTCCCACCCATCACACAGGAAGAGGAGGAGGAGGAGGAGGAGGATTGTGTGAGCATGGAGGTGGAGCCTGGCACTCAGCATCAGCAGCAGCAGTCTTTTAGGGATGATGTACAGTCCCAACAAACCAGTGGACTTGTACGTGGCTGGGAGGAGGTGGCTGGCGATCATGTCATCCTCAGTGACCCAGAAGACTCCGGACCGAATGCCTCAGCTAACCTACGCTGCATGGCCTCCCTGATCCTGCAAAGCCTGCGGAAGGATCCTCGTGTTCTTCGGATCAAGGAGAGTGACCATTACTGGCTGGCCACTCTCCTTGATCCACGGTACAAGGGTAAGGTTGCGGACCTTATCTTGCCATCGCAGAGGGAGCAGAGGATGAGACATCTCAGGGAGGCCTTGCAGAAAGGTCTGTGCAACGCGTTCCCAGAAACTGGGAGGTTACAAACTCCTGGTCCTGGACGACGAGTTGCTGAGGCTTCGGTCAGTAGCAGAAGGAGCGGTGGGGAAGGTGGACGTCTGACCGATGCGTTCAGACAATTTTTTAGTCCGCAGCCCCAAGGTATGATCGGTTCCAGCAACCATCGCCAGCGTCTGATATACATGGTGCAGGAATACCTAGGGGCAAGGTCAGACTTGGACACCTTTCCCACCGAAAATCCTCTGGCTTACTGGGTCCTGAGGATGGATCACTGGCCAGAGCTTGCACAGTATGCAATTGAGCTACTGGCCTGTCCTGCATCCAGCGTTCTTTCCGAACGCACATTCAGTGCTGCTGGAGGATTTGTCACCGATCATAGGGTGCGCCTGTCCACCGACTCGGTTGATCGACTGACCTTCATAAAAATGAATCAGTCTTGGATCACCACCAGCTACCAGACACCTGAAGCGGATATAACGGAATAATTTATAATGTCACATCCCTTCAAGACTGCCTATGCTGATGCTGAGTGACTGTCCTGTTATGTTCACTGACTATCCTCTTCCTCCTCCTCAATGATCCATGCCACCACACCAGTGCCTAAGGCACAATTTTTCAGCCCCTGTATAACAGGGGCGTGTAATTACAATTTTTTAAAAAGATGCTTCGCAACAGGTGTGACTGCTGTGCTCAGAGTACAGTATCTGTGAGGGGTTGCAGTGTTGTGGCACCAGCACCAGTGCCTAAGGCACAATTTTTCAGCCCCTGTTGGGGCGTGTAATTACAATTTTTAGGCAATGCTTTGCAACAGGTCTCATTGCTGTGCTCAGAGTACAGTATCTGTGAGGGGTTGCAGTGTTGTGGCACCAGCACCAGTGCCTAAGGCACAATTTTTCAGCCCCTGTATAACAGGGGCGTGTAATTACAATTTTTTAAAAAGATGCTTCGCAACAGGTGTGACTGCTGTGCTCAGAGTACAGTATCTGTGAGGGGTTGCAGTGTTGTGGCACCAGCACCAGTGCCTAAGGCACAATTTTTCAGCCCCTGTTGGGGCGTGTAATTACAATTTTTAGGCAATGCTTTGCAACAGGTCTCATTGCTGTGCTCAGAGTACAGTATCTGTGAGGGGTTGCAGTGTTGTGGCACCAGCACCAGTGCCTAAGGCACAATTTTTCAGCCCCTGTATAACAGGGGCGTGTAATTACAATTTTTTAAAAAGATGCTTCGCAACAGGTGTGACTGCTGTGCTCCAAGTACAGTATCTGTGAGGGGTTGCAGTGTTGTGGCACCAGCACCAATGCCTAAGGCACAATTTTTCAGCCCCTGTTTAACAGGGGCGTGTAATTACAAATCTTGATCTAATAGTTCACAGCAGGGCCCATTCCTGCGCCCACCAAGAGTAACTATGAGGGCCTACAGTCTTGTGGCAACACCGTCCACCACCACCACCACCACCAAAGGCCCAATTTTTCTGCCCTGTTCAACAGGTGCATGCAATTACAAATCTTGATCTAATAACTCACAGCAGGGCCCATTCCTGCACCCACCAAGAGTAACTGTGAGGGCTTACAGTCTTGTGGCAACACCGTCCACCACCACCACCACCACCACCAAAGGCCCAATTTTTCTGCCCGGTTCAACAGGTGCATGCAAGTACAAATCTTGATCTATTAACTCACAGCAGGGCCCATTCCTGTGCCCACCAGTCTTGTGGCTACACCAACATCTAATAGGGCAAATTTCTGCAGAGTATATACGGCAGGCCCCTACTTTCAAACATCCAACTTACAAATGACTCCTACTTGCAAACGGCAAGAGAAAACAGGAAGTGAGAGGAAATCTACCCCTAGGAAGGAAAATTCTATCCTGTTAGATTTAATTTGGGAAAAAGGTATCTCCTCTCTACTGATGCTTTATCACCAATCCTTGTTTCAATTAAAACCCCACTTTTCCAAAAACATTTGTCATTGGGACGGAAAGTGAGGTGACATGTTCTGAACAGATGTGCAAAGACAGCAAATGTTACAGGGGTGATAACCCCTCCCTATGTTCTCCAAAAAGCTTAAAAATTGATTTTTTTGGGATGTAGCTACACTTCATAATGTACCTGTTCAGATTCTACTTAAGAACAAACCTACAGTCCATGTCTTGTTTGCACCACCTATATACTGCTGTTCAGAGTATATAGGGTTGTAGGTATAGGGTTTTATTTTGGGTGCGGGGTCCCCCTTAGTATCCATACAAGACCCAAAGGGGCTGGGGTGGGGGGGGGGTGATGGGGTAGCATGCCATTTTTCTCAAGGATTTTCAGCCATATGGCGGCCAGGACAAGACATGACATTAAAGCCGCAAGTGGTTTTAAATGGCTTCTTTTTTTCCTTTACAAATGTCATTTTGTGCAAGGACAGTTCTAAACACGGGAAACACATGCCACTTCACAGGCATACTTTAGACACCCCCCAGGTACCATATTTAAAGGAAAATTTCACTTTTTTTTTTTTCACTTTATGCATCATTAAAATGACTGCTCCCGAAAAAACTTTAGTTTTTAAAATTTCTTTTTGCATTGATATATGTCCCCTGGGGCAGGACCCGGGTCCCCAAACCTGTTTTATAACATTAACATGCATATTGGCCGTTGTAATTAGCAATTTTGATTTCGAACGTTCGCGTCCATTATAACGAATAGGGTTCGAAAATTCGCGCGAACTTTCGGTCCGTTCGAAGGTTCTGGTGCGAACCGAACCCGGGGGTGTTCGGCTCATCCCTAGTCCTAACCCTACAGCGGAGATCATAGACCGAGTTATAGCGGCTGTGGACGTAAATTTGCTATCGCAAAGAGGTGCTGCAGTAGCAGAAGTCAGAGCAGCACCAACTGAAAGGAGAAAGATACATTTTACTGCTTTTAAAAATGTAATTGAAACTGAAGGACAGATTGATGGGTACCTTGCTGATTTTGAACGGCAATGTGCCCTACACCGGGTGCCCACAAAGGAATGGGTTACCATTTTGTCTGGGAAACTGTCCGGCCGGGCCAGTGAAGCATTCAGGGCCATCCCAGACGAGGATATTATGAACTATGGACTAGTAAAAGAAGCACTTTTGGCATACCGGAGGCGGTTCCGAGAGACAAGCAAGCAGACTGGAGACACGTATACTGAGTGGGCATGCTGCCTACACCGCACTGCATCCCACTGGGTCGCTGGATGCCAAGCAGAATCCGGGGAAGAGGTGCTGCAGGTGTTCCTGCTGGAGCACTTCTTTGACAAACTGTCCCTGGAAGTCAGAGAGTGGGTCCGGGACCGAAAACCTTTCACCTTGCCTGAAGCAACTCGCTTGGCCGACGAATACACAGATGCCCGCAAACTGGATAACCCTGTGGTCAAGACAACAGCTTGGGTGGATTATCGATCAGTAGCACCCCCTCCAGCTATCGCCTACCAACCCCAGTCGTGCCACCCTACAACACCACCTCCAGAGGCCACTTATTCTCAGCAGCCCAGGTCCAACTCCCAGAGCTACTCACAACCCATCAGGTGTTTCAGGTGTAAACAGCTAGGGCACAAAAAGCCAGACTGTCCGTTGAATCCAACCAGGCAGTCCCAGTCATGGAGACAGCCAGCAAGGGGGAACCCCCACACATCCATGCCTGCGGCCCACTGCGTTGAGGAGGAAGAACATTGGGGCGTCCTGCACGAGGCTGATCTAATACAAGCAGCTAACCGGGACAACCGGCAGCAACACAGGCAGACTGTATGGGTCAATGGAAAGGTAGCCAATGGCCTATGTGATACGGGTGCCACCATGACCCTACTACAGAAGAACCTCATCCCAGAGAGCCAACATACCGGAGACACTGTAGCCGTAAGAGTAGCGGGAGGCACCGTCTTCTGGCTACCCGTTGCCCGTGTTCACCTGGATTGGGGGGTTGGTTCAGGACACGTGAATGTGGGGGTGATGAAGGATTTGCCAGCGGATGTACTACTGGGGAATGATTTAGCCCCCCTCGTTTCTGCTTACGCCGCAATGGGCCCCGCTGAAGCCAACCCAGTGACTACCTGTGCCCAGACCCATGCTGCTGGAACCGACCCGCTTGCTGCCGAGACCCGGGTAAGACTATCTTCCTCGACATGTACCTTAGATCAGGCACAATATCACAGTCTAAAATTGGAATGTGACAAGTTGGCCAGGGAGAAATCGGAGATGCAACGACAGTACGTCATGTATTATGAGATGTCCCATGGCTTGAACATTGAAATGCACAAACAGGCTGAAATTGTCAAAAGGTTAAATGGGATTTGCGCCCAGGTTTTGCCTTACCTCTCCCAAGAGCGTCAGCAACAAGTTTTGGGAGCCATTGGGAGAGCAAAGCAAGTGACTGTTCCAGAACTGAATTCCATTATTCGCCCTAAAACCTTACAACTTCACCATCAGCTACTGACCCGGTAAGCAAAATGGCAATGCTGATGGGTTGTCCAGGCATTAGAGGAATGGAACTATGGACTATTTTTGGAGTCAACCCGTCTGGGGTCTCCTCCTGTGTTAGTCTCCTGCCGAAAGGGGAGAGATGTAAGGGGAGGGCCCGTGGAACCCAGAAGTTCTTAGAAAGTATGAGCCAGAAAATAATGGACATTGAGAATATGTCTTGGATTGCTTTAAAATGGTTCCGTAATATTAATCTGAACTCAACAGGTTAATTGAGAGATGCTGATGTGTTCAACTTCAACCATCTGGCTGACTGTGTAATGTTAATGAATCCAGACTAGCTTCCAAAGACCTATTCATTGTTGTCTGTGATGATGTGGATTGGAGCTGGTAGACCGTCTGGCTGCCTATTATGGGATGTTTAAGTGTCTTGCTGTGAGGAAAGGGGGGGGGGAAATCACTCCAGCAACCCCTCCTGCTAAGACTGTTTACTGGAGGAGAAGTTTGAACACACCTGACCTGTATCACCATTGTCATTGGACAGTTTAACCCGTCCTGTTCCCCAAGGATGGGAGGGAAGTGTTTGGAAGAGAAGAGTGTTACCATGTGCTTGGAATAAAGATTCATTCCCTGTTTTTGGAACTTCAACACAGAGCGTTGTCTCGTTTGTGCGGGGAGAAATATTTGTATAGGGTCTTATTCGGCTGGTTGGAGTGTCTGGTAGCTGCTGTGTGTTCGGGAATGGAATATATTTAAACAACGTTAACCCCTGTCGTTACAGTTCCCCTGCCCAGTTATTTTGCTACTGTAAATTGTATTGTTTGCAATTAATGTTCATATTATCTTTGGGGACCAAAGATTTTAAGTGGGGGGAGTGTGTAGCGGGTGTTTGTTTCAAGGCCCAGAGACTACGATACCCAGGATGCATTTCCCTGCGCAAAGACTGCTGGGGCGGGGTATTTAACAAGGGGGCGGACCGGTGTACGGTCTCTTTGGACATCGCCCGCCCAGCAAGTGGAGCTCTCTGCTGAGTCTGCTGTTTCAGACAGGGCCTGAAGCCTAGGCCCTGTATTACCAAAGAGCCTTCCGTACCCACTGAGGAGCCTGAGGGACGTCTCATCCTGCTGCTGTTCTGCTACTACCAGGAGGACCGAAGACCCGGGTGTCGTGGAATCTGTGTACCAAGACACAGCAACGGAAGATACAGACAGGGACTGGTCCGGTTGGGTGAGAGAGCACCTGCTCAGAGAATAATACAGGATCTCTAGACCCAGTAACTGTTGTTCGGAACTAACGTTAGTGTTTGCAGTTGCACGCCTTGAGGGACAGTGCATTGAATAACGCTAGTAGATTTATTCTGTGTTCACCAAGTTATCAAACCCCTTTATTCTTGTGGATTACAAATTGTTCCAGAAGTGCACCACCGTTTGCTAGCGAAGATCTTTCTCTGCAGAACTTTCACATAGCACAGTCAGGCCTGACTTAGCAGTGTAGACATTTGCTGGGCGCCATTTTGCCCACGAGGGAGAAGAGCTGCAGCGGGGTCCGTTAGTTTCTTGTCACAGGATCGTATATCTTTCTGTTTGCAAAAATACTCTTTCATTGCAGGGCTCTGCATATGTTTATGTATACTGTTTTACCTGCTTAACCAATATTCTCAGTAAAGTGCCAGGGTTAAGTATACCAGTCGTTTGTGTAATTTACTGTGCAGAAGAAACGGTTAGTGATAGTTATACCATACTGCTGTGTGTCTTTATTGTGGGATTGTGCTGCCAAGAGTCACAGGTTACACAATCCCATCATCCCCTACTAACTGTGCCAAGGGAGGTTAGAGCAAATTGCTGGGGGTTGACAGTGAGTGTTACAGGGCCCGAAACAAATCATACCAGTGGCCCTCTTAGCTGGGGGTATCGCTACACTAGCAAAATTCAAATTATCCTGGTCAGGAAGGTTGGCTGCTTTTAAAATGCAAATTTTAATTAATATATGTCTTTAGAACCTTACCCATTCCTGTCCCTACCTCTTTCTTCTCTTCTGCACAATCATCCATCAACAAATTTTTATGGGTAAGTAAACGGGCACACTGTGCATTCAGAAGGATAATAAAACACAGGAAAGCGGGTGGAGTGAGCAACACACATATAAATGACTACTATACAGCCTCTATTTTAGCACAATTAAAGGGCTGGTTCTCCCCATCCCCGACCACCCTGTGGGCGCTTCTTGAACAACAACAGATTCCAGGACGGAACCTTTACAACCACTTGATTTCAAGCCCTTTCCTTCCTCGCTTATCCTCCACTATAGG
The DNA here is from genome assembly GCA_029206835.1 of Rana muscosa. NCBI lineage: Eukaryota > Metazoa > Chordata > Amphibia > Anura > Ranidae > Rana > Rana muscosa. Next base: position 79,195,492 of record CM055126.1, read on the forward strand.
ACCAACCATACAAGCATCTATTAATTTGTGGCGAATCCTAACGTCACATGTATCCCCTCAACTCAAACTCACCCCTCTGAAGTTTCCATTGTAAGCTCTGTCCCTCCTCATACCAGGTATCTCCCTTGCTGGTTGGAGGTCCAACAGAGAATTGGAATTGGAGGACCTATATGTGGGACCTGCTCTCAAGACAGAACCCTCCAATTGGAGTTCTCTATTTCTCCGGCTGAATATTATAGATACCTACAAATTTCACATTTACTCAAGCGGCCCACCAGATTATCCACGTCTCTTCATTGGCAAATATCCCAGTACTATTTATCGAAAATGTGAACATTAAGTCCATATCGCTATTTTATTCACATCTTCAAAACAAACTAGTGTAGCGGGCATTTAAATTTGGGGGGGAGCATCTGGGTTATTCAACCCGGATGCACTAATTGTTAGGGAGTCTGAGAACCTCTTTTGTGGTTCTTGGAGGACTCTGGTGGTGCAAGGTTCCCTGCGGCCTGCAGGTGGCGTTGTCGCCCTGGGCCGGAGTTGAACCCGCACTGCAAGACTGCTCCCTTTTTGTCCTTCCCTGGTGCTGGTACAGCGGGGTGGGGAACCCACTGTGGCGCAAGGGGGAGGGGATAAAGGGGGCGGACGCCCTTACCCCGTGGTTGTCTGGAGTGGTGGTCCGAGAGTTCGGAGTTGGAGGACGCGGCCGCACCCAAGCACCTTCAGCCTGGGTGCTGGCGTTCTGGGCCCAGGTGCCCTTGACCTGGCCGGAGCGAGAGATGGAGTCCATCCCAGGCACCTTAAGTCTGGGGTGAGGTACTATGGCCAAGGCCTGGGGCCCAGTAATTTCGACTGGGTTCCGTGAGGGTGGAGGAGTCCGAGGGGCCCTAAGGTGTTGGGACCCGTATCTGAGGTGAGGAGTCCGGGGAGTGTAACCCTTCCGAATAGCCCGGTACAGCATTAATCCGGTGACGGCGGGGCCTCTGGTAACTCTCTTGGAGGGATGTCTTCCCCCTGACAGGGGCTGCAGAGTAGCGAAGGTAACTCCAGTTCCTGTTCATTAGAGTTGCTGGAAGAGACTGAAGCCAAAAAGTACGTTTTACAGCCACTGTGCTTAGCAACCGTTGGTGAAACCTCAACGGTTTAGTTTCTTTGAGGATTGTGCCTTGACCTACTCCCCACCAATACTGAACTGTTCTATGGGTCTCAAACTGTCTGCTCGCAAAGGACTATTTGTTTGCCGTTATGGAATAAATAAGTGTTGGACCTTTTCAGTGTGTGGTACTCCAATTACTGGGAGCAAAGGAGGTTATCAGCAGAACAGACTTGGATCTGAGCGTATACACAGCCCGAAGGTAATCTGGTGCTGGCCTTCACCTCTACATGCTGTAATCTAGAGGACATGGGCCGTGGCGCACCTCGCTCTCCCCTTCAAGGTACCCCTAGACCGGAGCCAGAGTAACCGCTAAAGAAGAAGAGAGAGGGCGAGGCCGCTACACTAGTATTTACAAAATCACCCTCCATGCTAGCATGGGAAAGAGATTTCAACAGGGTTTACTCGGAGGTTCATTGGCAAACAGCACTAACTGTAACATACTCCTCTACCAAATGTGCTAATCTATGGGAATTATTCCAGAAGATTATGTTGCGCTGGTATCTCACCCCACATAGGTTGTCTAAATTTTTGCTCCAGGGGTGTCTCCACAATGCTGGAGACAGTGCGGGGGGACAGGTACATTATTTCATCTTTTATGGTCATGTCCCAACATATCACGGTATTGGACGCTGATCTATAACCTCATATCACAAGTATTTAAAATCACCTTAGAACCATCACCGGAGATGGCGTTACTCTCCCTGGGGATAGATCTTGTCCCTCACCATTTGAGAACTTTGTTATCCCACATCCTCTTAGCAGCCCGACTTGCTCTGGTTAGACACTGGAAAGATATAATACACCCAAAACTTCCTGAAGTTATACAAATAATTAATACTCATGGTACGTATGAACAACTCTTTTCCACAGGTGTGGGTAAATAGTAGGCTTGTGCACAACGGAAAAATTCGGTCCGTTTCGGTTCGTTTCTTTCCGGTCCTGTTGATTCGTAATCATTCGTAATTTTGCTAGACGGGATTTTTCGTGTTCGGACTCATTCGTATTTTTGCAAGCGACATTTTTCGTTGAATTTTTTGTTGCTTTATAATTCGTACTTTCGGTAGAGTACGTTGTTTTTCGTTGATTCTGGACACAACTCCTACTTTCGTAACTTTTTTTGGGTTCGTTGATTCGTAATTTTCTGTGTCTCTCTCACGACGACGCTGACTATTATGCCTAATGTGCTTCGAATGGATTTGTACTTTTCGAAATACATAGCGGTTATTTGTAACGATTCGAAATCTCGTATTTTACTTTCGTTTTTTACATGCGGCTATAGCCTCCGCCCCTGTACACCATTTTGAGAGGGTTCAGCACGGTGAGGGAGAAGCAGAGAGCAGAGCAGAGTGTTATTGTGCTTCGAATGGATTAGAAATCTCGTATTTTACTTTCGTTTTTTACATGCGGCTATAGCCTCCGCCCCTGTACACCATTTTGAGAGGGAGTTCAGCACGGTGAAGGAGAAGCAGAGAGCAGAGCAGAGTGAGTGTTATTGTGTTTCCAATGGATTTGTACATTCGTAAGTTTTTTCATAACGAATTATGCCGAAGACATTCGGGCATTCGCTATTTTGCGGTATAATTTATTTCGGATTCGGTTTTATTCGTAATTGCTTTGTTCGGAAATTCGAATGCTTCCGAATGTCCGAAAGTTGCTAAATTCGGACGAATTTCGATTCGTTACGAAACGAATTGCACAAGCCTAGTAAATAGCCTATAATTAACAAGATTTGGGACCCATGGAACATATGGTACAATACCAAAGCCAAATCTAGCTCTACTTGAGTTCGTATTCACTCTGTATGAAGGCTCTCCGCACAGCAGATAAACATTTATAGTAACTAATAGACATGTGCACACTGAAATATTTTGTTTCGGAATTTCGTTTTCGTTAGAAAAATAAATTTATTTAGTTATGCTACGTTTCCACTGAGCGGAACGGTTCGGGTCGGTACGGTTTGGAACGGTTAGAATGGTCCGGTCTATTCTCGTGAGCGTTTCCACTGCAAGTCGGACCGCCAGGGGCCATACAGATTTTAGAAAAAATGCCTTGCGTGATGTCACACTAGTGCGACGAGAAACGTGACGCAGCGTCAGTCAGCGCCAGCTACACAACAAAAACAATAATGGAGGTTATCCAGCAGCTTGTGTTTTCTCTACTGGCTTTTTGGTTCTTTGTAGTCCAAATACATGCCGCACTGTATGAGAGAAGGTTGCGAGCGGCAATGAGAAACACCGCATTCAAGAAAAGAAAACTGCTAGCTTGGATGTTTAGCCGGGAGGAGAAGTACACCTTTGTGCGGCAAAGACAAAGACGGCAGCGCTATAGGGTAAGCACAACTAACCGACTTAACTCAGACCTACCTGACATACACACTACCTACCTTAAATACACACACACACTGACCCACCTACCTGACATACACATACACACACTGACCCACCTACCTGACATGCACACACACACTGACCCACCTACCTGACATACACACACACTGACCCACCTACCTGACATACACACACACTGACCCACCTACCTGACATACACACACTGACCCACCTACCTGACATACACACACACACACACTGACCCACCTACCTGACATGCACACACACACGCACACTGACCCACCTACCTGACATGCACACACACACACACACTGACCCACCTACCTGACATGCACACACACACACACACACTGACCCACCTACCTGACATGCACACACACACACACACACACACACTGACCCACCTACCTGACATGCACACACACTGACCCACCTACCTGACATGCACACACACACTGACCCACCTACCTGACATGCACACACACACACACACACACACTGACCCACCTACCTGACATGCACACACACACAATGACCCACCAGACACATATGTTATATATGTATTATTATTTTTTTTTGTGATATGTTACCATCTGTGTTGTTTTTTTTTTAGATGCTTCTGCTTTTGGCAAATCAGCGCCGCCGACCTGTCATTTGGGCTTTCCCCCGTGCCAATGAGTGGTGGGATGTGACCGTCCCGGGATTCACACACACACAGTGGGTACAGAATTTTAGAATGTCTGAGGAAACCTTCTCATACCTTTGTACCAAGCTACGTCCAGCGATGGAGAAGCAAAGCACCAACTTCAGAGCCAGTTTGGCAGTGAGGAAAAGAGTTGCCATTGCACTGTGGAAGCTGGCTACCAACAGTGAATATAGAAGTATTGGTCATCTTTTCGGTGTCAGTAAATCTTCAGTGTGCCGGTGTGTGCAGGACTTCTGTAAGGCTGTCTGCACATTGCTAGCTCCTGAAATTGTGCATTTTCCGGACAGGGAAAAGCTTAAAGACATGGCTGAGTACTTTGAAAACAGGTGGGGCCTTCCACAGTGTGTTGGTGCTATTGATGGCTCACACATACCAATAATAGCACCACAAGAATACCACACTGACTATTTCAACCGGAAAGGCTGGCATTCCATCATCCTCCAGGGAGTAGTGGATGGCAAGGGACTATTCTGGAATGTGAATGTAGGAAAGCCTGGGAGTTTGCATGATGCTCGTGTTCTACGATTGTCCACATTTTGGGACTGGGTTGGCCAGGGAGGACTGTACCCTGGTTCCACTAAGAACATTTGTGGGGTCAATGTTGGGTATTATGTTCTTGGGGACTCTGCCTACCCTTTACAAAATTGGCTCCTGAAACCATTTCCTGACAATGGCCGCCTGACAACAGAACAGCAAACCTACAACAAAAAAACATCCAGGGCACGTGTCGTAGTGGAAAATGCTTTTGGAAGACTTAAGGGTAGATGGAGGTGTCTTATGAAGAGGAATGACAGTGACATTAAACTTGCCAAATCCATGGTGCTTACCTGCTGTGCTCTTCACAATCTTTGTGAAAGTCATGGAGAAGACTTTGACCAGGATTGGAATACATCTCCAGAAGAGCCAGTACCAGTAATAGCACCCCATGATATGGAAGAAGAGTGCAGTGAAATACGCCAGGCTCTGATGCTGCACCTCAATGTTTAAATTTTTGCCATGATTTATTAAAAATTTTAATACCTTTTTGCTATATTTTTAATAATGTTATATAATAAAAAATACATACTCAAAAAATTCGCTCATGGTTTTTATTTCACAAAAAACTAATCGTTCCATATATTCTGTTAAAGAAAACTTTGAAAAATATATCAATAAAGATTTTTTTTTTATAAAAAATTAATAAAAAAATAATGGGTACAGGTCCTTTGCTACATGAAAGGAACTACGGTCTGGGTGGTGACCTGGGTTCACGACTGTCTGAAAGGACTTGAACAAGCTGACCTAGGACACCGAGGAAGGCCTGGTTGAAGGTAGACAGCTGCTCCATCTGCTGACGGGCGATTTCTGCCTCCTGGCGCATAGCTTCCTGTGCATCCTGACGCAGTGCCTGAAACCGCCTTTCAGATTCGTTCTCAATTCTTTCCAGCTGCCTTCCTTCTGCTGCCCTCATATCCTCCATGACTGTGCGCAGATCCAACTGCAAACGTCTCCTATGACCTATAATATACAAAATATCAAACTAGTGTTTTTGGTAACATCTGTCAAAACAATACTGTAACCCCCTTTCTCATCTGCCACACCAGACTGCATCACATTTATCTACTGCCCCACAACTGTAACCCCTGCACATCTGCCCTACTGCTCTTCTGCCCCACTGCTGAATCCCCTTCTCACCTCTTACACCTCTGTACCCCCTGCACATCTGCCCCACTGCTGAACCCCCTTCTCACCTCTTACACCTCTGTACCCCCTGCACATCTGCCCCACTGCTGAACCCCCTTCTCACCTCTTACACCTCTGTACCCCCTGCACATCTGCCCCACTGCTGAACCCCCTTCTCACCTCTTACACCTCTGTACCCCCTGCACATCTGCCCCACTGCTGAACCCCCTTCTCACCTCTTACACCTCTGTACCCCCTGCACATCTGCCCCACTGCTGAACCCCCTTCTCACCTCTTACACCTCTGTACCCCCTGCACATCTGCCCCACTGCTGAACCCCCTTCTCACCTCTTACACCTCTGTACCCCCTGCACATCTGCCCCACTGCTGAACCCCCTTCTCACCTCTTACACTTCTGTACCCCCTGCACATCTGCCCCACTGCTGAACCCCCTTCTCATCTCTTACACCACTGTACCCACTGCTCTTCTACCCCACTGATTAGTTATTTTAAGAAAATGCACACATTTCACTATTATCATCATGTCTTACCATTCTGCCGGGGTGCATTGGGCGTACTCTGTGGTTGGGTACTCTGTAGTAGGCTAATATGTGGTTGGGTACTCTGTGGTTGGCTTGATGAGATACTACTGGTGCTGCTGAAAGACGTTGAAGGTCCATCATCTGACAAGTTTGACGCATCATTGGAGAGTCCATCAGCTGTTTCTGAAAAAAACATTTGGTTATATATATTTTTTTTAAAGGTTAGCATAGCGAAATCCTATGGCATCAAAAAAAATTTAAACTTACCAAAGGGGTCTACCATGGATTCGAGAATTGCAGTTGCAGAGTCCAGACCACCCTCCCTGCCTTGGCTTGCCGGCCTATGTCCGTAAATGGCGTCCATGTCGTCGTACCACCTCCAAGTACTCCGACTGTTTCCACTACGGCTGTTGTCGTCCTTAATTTTTTTATATTGCCCTTTAAGCTTCTTAAGCTTTGCCCTGCACTGCCCCGATGTCCGTTCAAATCCCTCGGCTGCCATTCGTTGAGAAATATCTTTGTACACCTTTTCGTTTCTCACTGATCCATCAAGCTCACTCTGAATAACGCTATCACCAATAATCCTTAGGAAAGTAGATAGTTCCTCAGATGACCAGACCCTGCTGTTGTTTGCAGGCATCCTTCTACTTTATATTGAGGGCGACAAGGTGCTTGTTTGGCGCTTTGCTTTGACGTTAGCATTGACGTTTTTCTGTCCACCAATCAGTGGAATGTATCGTGTGACGCCAGTAGCTCCGCCCTAACCGTACCGTTCCATTTTCTATGGCCCCACGTCTGAAGCAGGACCCTGAATGGTGCGGTACGGTTCGGTTTAATGGCACGCTTTCATAATGGAAACACCCAAAATAGCGTACCGTACCGTACCGAACCGATCCGCGCAGTGGAAACGAGGCATTACTCCCGAAATTTGTTTTTTTTTTAATTTCGTTTTTCGTTAGAAATTGCATTAGTCCGAAAATCTGAATTAATTAAGGTCGAATCTGTCATTGAAGGCTTATGGCAGGGGTGTCCAAACTTTTTTCAAAGAGGGCCAGATTTGATGAAGTGAACATGCGTGAGGGCCGACCATTTGGCCTGACATTCTTTGAACCATAAAAATTTGGTCTAAGTGTGTTCGTTCGAGCACTAATACACTGCCCAACAAGAATTATCTTGCCTTTGTAGCTGTGTGTGAGTAAAGAGGTGAGCTCTGTGTGTTATTTGGATATACTGTATTTTTTGGCGTATAACAGGCACCTTCTCTTTAAGAGGGAAGTTTCAGGAAAAAAATAAATAAATTTTAAATAAAAGGTCTGTGAAGCAAATCCCCACTCCATCACAGACCCCCCCCCCATTACAGACCCCACTCCATCACAGATCCCCCCCCATTACAGACCCCACTCCATCACAGATCCCCCCCCATTACAGACCCCACTCCATCACAGATCCCCCCATTACAGACCCCACTCCATCACAGATGCCCCCCATTACAGACCCCACTCCTTTACAGACCCCCCCATTACAGACCCCACTCCATCACAGACCCCACTCCATCACAGACCCCCCCCATTACAGACCCCACTCCATCACAGATCCTCCCCATTACAGACCCCACTCCATCACAGATCCCCCCCATTACAGACCCCACTCCATCACAGATCCCCCCATTACAGACCCCACTCCATCACAGATCCCCCCCATTACAGACCCCACTCCATCACAGATCCCCCCATTACAGACCCCACTCCATCACAGATCCCCCCATTACAGACCACACTCCATCACAGATCCCACCCATTACAGACCCCACTCCATCACAGATCCCCCCATTACAGACCCCACAGATCCCCCCCCATTACAGACCCCACTCCATCACAGACCCCCCCATTACAGACCCCACAGATCCCCCCATTACAGACCCCACTTCATCACAGACCCCCCCCCACCAGACCCCACTTCATCTCATCACCGATCCTCCCATCAGACCCCACTTCATCACAGATCCCAATTCATCACAGATCCCCCCATCAGACCCCACTTCATCCCAGATCCCCCCCATCAGACCCCACTTCATCACAGATCCCCCCCATCAGACCCCCAATTCATCACAGAACCTCCCATCAGACCCCCACTTCATCACAGATCCCTCACTTCATCACAGATCCCCCCCAGAACCCACTTCATCACAGATCCCCCATCAGACCCCCACTTCATCACAGATCCCCCCCATCAGACCCCCACTTCATCACAGATCCCCCCATCAGACCCCCACTTCATCACAGATCCCCCTCCATCAGACCCCCACTTCATTACAGATCCCCCCATCAAACCCCCACTTCATCACACATTCCCCCCCCCCATCAGACCCCACTTCACAGTCCTCCCTCGATATTACAGATACTGTACAGACAGCATGATTCAACGCAGCACGATTCCCCCTCCCCACACTGACTTCCCTACCTTAATCACACAACCTGGGAAGCACGCATGGCATGGCAGGTCCAGACAAAGGGCGGGACTTTTCAAGTTAAAGGCGGGTGATTGGTTGCTTAGACCGCCCCACTGTCTATCAACCAATCACCTGCTTTGTAACTTGAAAGGTCCTGCCCTTTGTCCGTGCCTGCAGCGCTTCCAGGCTTGTGTGAATAAGCCGGTGTGTGGGGAGGGGGGGGGGAAGGGGGGGTGATGTCATGTAAAGGAGAGATCTGCCTGCTGCGCTTCCCATGTAATGAATGATGTTAGCGGCAGGCCAGATTCGGCCTGCGATCCACCATTAAGATATTCCTGATATATATCTTTTGTGGCCCCGATGTTGGGAGATCGTTGGGGGCCACAAAAGATATATATGTTCAGATAACAAGGCGGGCCATTCAAAACCGGAACGCGGGCTGCAATTGGCCCGCGGGCCGGACTTTGGACATGCCTGGCTTATGGTGTCTGTCGAATGTTCAAAGAAGATTAGACAGAGCAGCAAAACTGTACGACGCTGCAATCATACATTTCCGGTCGCATGTTCCGCCTACAAGCTAGCTATAGTAGAATTATAATGTTGTATGACTAGTAATAATTATATTTATTAATTATTATTACTAGTCAACCAACATTAGAATTCTTCTATAGCCTATGGGCCAAGCATTTGACCGGAAATGTACGATTGCGGCGTCATACAGTTTATCTGCTCCGTCGAATCTTCTTAGAACTTTCAACAGACACCATAAACCTTCAATGACAGATTCGACATTTGTATGTTTTTCGATGCTTTGTCGAATCTTCATCATTCACGTTGAATTGTCAAGTTAGTTCTAGCTATTTTACTGCTCCTCCTCTTTGGTTACAATCAGCCAATAACATTCATCATCATCACTTTTTTATTTTACTTCCCCCACCCAATTCCAGCAGCGATCTTTTCTCTTTATGTCAAATCTTTTCTCTCTATAATGTCGAATCTTTTCTCTCTATGTAGAATAATCTTGGACTAATAGAGTTAAGGCTAGGTACATTTGACCACAGGTTCGATGGACACAGATGGTTATTGTCAGCCTCATGTCGAATCCCCTATCTATATCGAACTGTTGTTGCAACGAAAACGAAAATTAAGCATTTGTTTATGTCGGATCTTTTGGTTTTCGGATTCTGCATTTTCGTTTTCGTTTGTTAAAACGATAACGAAAATACCTGAAATTCGGACGAAAATGCAATCGGACGAAAACGAATGCACATGTCTAGTAACTAACTGCATTTATTGTTTCCTTTACCCTAGTTTTGTATTATATTTCCTATTTCAGTTTTACTTTACTTTCATTGGCATACTAACATCATGGTCATACTTGTTATAGTCAATTAATATAACTGACGCACTCAATGTGATTGATGTGTATTGTTCAACTGTGCTGCATTATATGACCATGACCCATCACCTAATACATCATTAAGATGTTATGTATTGTGACGGTGGGATCCTGGGAGACCTTAAGGAGTGTTGGTTTACGACAGTTTTTGTAGAGAAAGACACGTAATTAAACAGCTGTGTGTTGGGCTATTTAGTTCTAAACTGATTATGGATTAGGGCCCCACCCAACAGACAGGAAGTCTGTGTGCATGGGAGTCAGGTGGACTCCCATCCCTCTGACAAAAGTCAGAGGCTATCTATGCTGCATGGGTGCAGCCAAAGTGTGCGTGTCTGCAAGAGGCAGATGTTATTGATGTTTGAGCTGCAAAGCGCTGACCAGGAGTTAGCGAGGAGTGAGCTTATCTCTAGGAAACTCTGTTTGTTCTGAGGAGCAGACTTTAGGCCTAGGCTAAAGGCCTGAGACAGCTGGATCGCTAGAATGAAAGCCAGAAGGCTAAACTGTTGAGTATGCAAAATACAGTAATGGTGGAACCCCCTGTGAGAGCTACTGATGTATTTATTAACTTTTTGGTGCTTTTAAATAAAAGTGGGCTACCATACCCTAAAATAGAGTTCCTGACTGGCTTGGATCACTGGAAAAACGCATCTACTATGAGAGCTAATGGTCCCCAACCTCACAAGTGGTGGAGGTATTGCTTCGGGCAGTTTTGGAAGAGATCCAGATCCTCGCATACCAAAACAGTGAGTAAAAAGAAACTGTGTGTTTTGCAGCAATACTGTGATGAACAGCCAATCTGAATGAAAAGTTAAAGTTTTCTGCGGTAAACTACTGTTAGCTATGTGGGACAGCCACGCGAACTGCATTGCACAGGAGTTCAATGAATGGACTGTGTTGTATACAGGTGATGTGCCTGTGGAAGTGAGCTCAAGCAGAGAGTGAAGTCTGCATGTGAAAGTGTGCTGTTGGCAAGTCTTGGAGACAGTACTTCAAAATTTTCCTGTGTTAAAAGGAACTGTGTTAAAAAAACAAAACAAAAAACGTTGTTGGCCTGACTGCAGAGATGGGGCGGTCAAAACGCAAAAAGGAAGCAATGTTTGCTGAGATGAGAGACAGAGCTCTGTGGCTGAAGGGGTTGTTACCACCTGATCGAACCCCCAACATGCCTGAACAGAACTTGCCAAGGAGAAATAGAGCTGGTGTTGTCCCTAGCAACACAGGTGCAATGAGTGCACAGGTGACTGCAAGTATGGAGAGTTCACCAAAGTCTGAGCCTGCAGTAGATTGGTGCAGGCGACACTTGGCCGCACTGAACCAAGTTAAATGGGAAGGACATGTTGTTGCCCCTGGCAACGCTGATGCAAGATGGCCAGCTGATAATGTGCAAAGGGTTAAGAACCAAGTGCGCTGTTTGCGGTGCAGTGATTGGGGGCATGAAGTTTCTAAATGCCCTTTGTCCCAGGCTTCACCAAAGCAAAGGAATGAGAAGTCTGCTCGGAGTGTAAGGAGTGAGCAGATGGGTGCGGTTGCCCGTGGCAACAAAGCAGAAATCCGTACAGCTGGCTTTGTAAGGCCTATGTTACCTTCGGAATGTGTTGAAGATTTTTTGGATGATTCTGCGCTGATTGCTTCCTACAGAGGATGGCCCAGAAATTGCTGGGTTGAGTTGGTGCAACCTTTTCTGATGGAGGAGTACCAGGAGATGTATCGTGGGATGTATAGTAACCGAGATGACTACAACAATTTTCTAAGAGCAATCCAGTCTAGAGAGCGCTGGAAAAGATCAGCGGGGAGAATGTGGTCTCCCATAGCAACCGGAGAAATTATGTTTTCAGAAAGGAGGAGCTACAGAGAGGAGGTATTCCACCATCCTCATAGAGATACCAGTATAAGTCTGCATGTTGGGAGAGTGCCGTCTCCCTTAGCAACAGGAGAAAGTCGCCAAGTGCCATGCCTGGAATGTGGTCAGCTGGGCCATGGGATCTTTTCTTGTCCAAGCTTGTGGAATACCCCAGGTGCTGATCATGTTGTTGGGCTTAATGCTTTGCCTGCAAGCCCAAGAAGAGCGTATCATATCCAGCATCCTGCAAGGGGTATGACCAGGTGTGTGGGTCTGCTGTTACCCCTGTGTCCAGGAGGGGGCGTCTGCTTGTGAGAGCACAGCAAAGAAGGGACAACGCCCTCAATTGAAGCCTTCAACCCCTGCTAAAGAGAATGGAAAGACTGTTCCTGTTAAAATCATGGGAAAGACTGACTGTGTGGTTGCTCACACTGAAGTGGAAGTGACCCCAGAGGGGAGATCCACTGAAGTTGTAAAAATGAACTTGCTGCAGTGTGCTACCCAGATCAGCGGGGAGACACAGGTTAAAACCCTGCTTGCAGCGAGGTCAAAAATTGAAAAGGACATATGGACTCTGGGTACACCTAAGGTAATCCAGCAGAGTGCTGGGAGAGATGTGCTAGGGGTGACCAAAGCAGTTGATATGCCATGTTCCCTAGTGACAGTGACAGGTGCTGCGCAGTTGCCCAGGGAAACCACCAAGGAGCCTATAGTGGTGAGGCAAGTGGTTTCCCAGGACAACTGTGAAGACGGCCTAGTGGGCAAAATAATTCCTTTGGAGAGGAAGGGTGGTGTGCTGAGTGGCACGCAGGGTGCCATGCGTTGTGACAAAGGACAATTTGATGGGGCTTGTAAAACTGCTATATTTGTGAATGTTGATGACGAAGATATTGCAGATGATACATGTACTTATGGTAATGTGATGCTTAATGAGGTAGGGGTGATCGCTAAGCAGGATATGCGATTCCCCTTAGCAACGGTATATAAGGCTGCAGAGGTGTCCTTGGAGACCTCCAGGGAGATCTATGTGTTGGAGCCAGAGGTTGCCTGGGACAACTGTGGTGCCGCTCTGATAGATAAGAGGGTACTTGACCTTGGTGATGAGAAAAATGGTAAAACTCAAATGTTTGAAATTATTTGTGGTGATTAGTGATGAGCCGAACACCCCCGGGTTCGGTTCGCACCAGAACCCGCGAACGGACCGAAAGTTCGAACGAACATTAGAACCCTATTAAATACAATGGATGCGAACGTTCGAATTCTAAAGTGCTAATTATAAAAACTATTATGCATGTTATTGTCCTAAAAAGGGTTTGGGAACCCGGGTTCTGCACCAGGGGACATGTATCAATGCAAAAATAAGTTTTAAAAACGGTCGTTTTCCGGGAGCAGTCATTTTAATGATGCATAAAGTGAAAAAAAAAAAGTCAAATATTCCTTTAAATATCGTACCTGGGGGGTGTCTAAAGTATGCCTGTGAAGTGCCACGTGTTTCCCGTGTTTAGAACTGTCCCTGCACAAAATGACACTTCTAAAGGAAAAAAAAGCCATTTAAAACTGCTTGCGGCTTTAATGTAATGTCTGGTCCCGGTAATATGGATGAAAATCTTTAAGAAAAATGGCATAGCTACCCCATGACCCCCCCCCTACCCCAGCCCATTACCAGCCCCTTTGGGTCTTGTATGGATATTAAGGGGAACCCCGCACATAAAATAAAAAAGGCCCTATATACTCTGAACAGCCGTATACAGGCGGTGCATACAAGACAGGGACTGTAGGTTTGTTCTTATGTAGAATCTGTTTGTAATTTTGAACAGGTACATTGTTGAAGTGTAGCTCCAGACCAAAAATCTATTTTTAAACTTTTTGGAAAACATAGGTAAGGGTTATCACCCCTGTAACATTTGTTTTGCTGTCTGTGCCCCTGTTCAGAACATTTCACCTCACTTTCCGTCCTAATGACAACTGTTTTTGAAATGTGGTGTTTTTCTTGAAACAAGGATTGCTGATAAAGCATCAGTACAGAGGAGACACCTTTCTCCCATATTTATTCTTACAGGAGAGAATTTTCCTTCCTAGTGGTAGATTTCCTCTCACTTCCTGTTGTCTTCTTGCGTTTGCAAGTAGGAGTCGTTTGTAAGTTGGATGTTTGAAAGTAGGGACCTGCCGTATATACTCTGCAGAAATAGGCCCCTTAGTTGTTGGTGTTGGCACAACACTGTAAGCACTCACAGTTACTCTTGGTTGGTGCTGGAACGCCCTGCTGTCAACTATTATATCAGGAATTTTAATTACATATAATTGTTGAACAGTGGTAGTAAAAATTGGGCCTTTGATGGTGGTGCTGGTGCCACAACACTGTAAGCCCTGACAGTTACTCTTGGTGGGTGCAGCAATGGGCCCTGCTGTGAATTATTAGATCAAGAATTGTAATTACATGCCCCTGTTGAACAGGGGCTGAAAAATTGGGCCTTAGGCACTGGTGGCACAACACTGCAACCCTTCACAGATACTGTACTTGGAGCACAGCAATGAGCCCTGTTGCAAAGTATTGCTTCAAAAATTGTAATGACACGCCCCTGTTAAACAGGGGCTGAAAAATTGGGCCTTAGGCACTGGTGGCACAACACTGCAACTCCTCACAGATACTGTACTTGGAGCACAGCAATGAGCCCTGTTGCAAAGTATTGCTTCAAAAATTGTAATTACACGCCCCTGTTAAACAGGGGCTGAAAAATTGGGCGTTAGGCACTGGTGGCGGCACCCATAAACAAAAATGATCTTCCAAGCTATCATCATCAATCGTATCATTGAGGACTCGGAGGAGGAGGATAGCCAGTCAACATAACAGCACAGGCACTCAGCATCAGCATCAGTCTTGAAGGGATGTGACATTTTAAAATCAATTAGTCTGTTATATCAGCATCAGGTGTGTGGTAGCTGGTGGTGATCCAAGACTGGTTCATCTTGATGAAAGTCAGTCGATCAACCGAGTCGGTGGACAGGCGCACCCTGTGATCCGTGACAAATCCTCCAGCAGCACTGAATGTGCGTTCCGAAAGAACGCTGGATGCAGGACAGGCCAGTAGCTCAATTGCATACTGTGCAAGCTCTGGCCAGTGATCCATCCTCAAGACCCAGTAAGCCAGAGGATTTTCGGTGGGGAAGGTGTCCAAGTCTGACCTTGCCCCTAGATATTCCTGCACCATGTTTATCAGACGCTGGCGATGGTTGCTGGAACCGATCATACTTTGGGGCTGCGGACTAAAGAATTGTCTGAACGCATCGGTCAGACGGCCACCTTCCCCACCGCTCCTTCTTTGACTGGCCGAAGCCTCAGCAACTCGTTGTCCAGGACCAGGAGTTTGCAACCTCCCAGTCTCTGGGAACGCGTTGCACAGACCTTTCTGCAAGGCCTCCCGGAGTTGTCTCATCCTCTGCTCCCTCTGCGACGGTAACATAAGGTCCGCAACCTTACCCTTGTACCGTGGATCAAGGAGAGTGGCCAGCCAGTAATGGTCCCTCTCCTTGATCCGAAGAATACGAGGATCCTTCCGCAGACTTTGCAGGATCAGGGAGGCCATGCAGCGTAGGTTTGCTGAGGCATTCGCTCCGGAGTCCTCTGGGTCACTAAGGACGACATGATCCGCAGCCACCTCCTCCCAGCCACGTACAAGTCCACTGGTTTCTTGGGACTGTAAATCATCCCTAAAAGACTGCTGCTGATGATGCTGAGTGCCAGCCTCCACCTCCATGCTGACACAATCCTCCTCCTCCTCCTCCTCCTCCTCCTCCTCCTCCTCCTCCTCTTCCTGTGCGATGGGTGGGACAGAAGGAACACTGTCTGGGTAAAGGGGGCCTTGAGAGGCAAGGAAGTCCTCCTCTTCCTGCCTCTGTTCTGCCTCAAGTGCCCTGTCCATTATTCCACGCAGCGTGTGCTCCAACAGGTGGACAAGAGGTACAGTGTCACTGATGCATGCACTGTCACTGCTCACCATCCTCGTGGCCTCCTCAAATGGTGCCAGGACAGTGCATGCATCCCTGATCATGCCCCACTGGCGTGGAGAAAAAAAACCAAGCTCCCCTGACCCTGTCCTGGTGCCGTAGTCGCACAGGTACTCATTGATGGCCCTCTGCTGCGTGTGCAGCCGCTGCAGCATGGCCAACGTTGAGTTCCACCTGGTGGGCATGTCACATATAAGGCGGTTCTTGGGCAGGTTCAACTCCTTTTGCAGCTCAGCCAGGCGAGCACTGGCATTATAAGATCTGCGGAAATGCACACAGACTTTCCTGGCCTGCCTCAGGACATCCTGTAAGCCCGGGTACCTGCCCAAGAAGCGCTGCACCACCAGGTTAAGGACGTGAGCCACACAGGGCACATGGGTCAGTTGTCCCTGTCGGAGGGCGGAGAGGAGGTTGGTGCCATTGTCGCAAACCACCATTCCTGGCTTAAGCTGGCGTGGCGTCAACCACCTCTCGGCCTGGCCCTGCAGAGCAGACAGGACCTCTGCCCCAGTGTGGCTTCTGTCCCCCAAACACACCAGCGCAAGCACGGCATGGCATCTTTTTGCCTGCGTACTTGCGTAGCCCCGTGAACGGCTACGGAGCACCGCTGGTTCATAGGACAAACCACAGGAAGAGGCCATGGAGGAAGAAGAAGAGGAGGGGGTGGAGGAGAGAGGTGTGTCACAACCAGTAGTAGCATTTTGGAGGCGTGGCGGTGGGACAACCTCCAACACTACTGCACCTTGTCCTGAATCCTTCCCAGCTGCCAAAAGAGTGACCCAATGGGCCGTGAAAGAAAGGTAACGTCCCTGTCCATGCCTGCTGGACCATGAGTCAGCGGTAATATGCACCTTACCGCTGACCGCCCTGTCCAGCGAGGCCAAGACATTGCCTTCCACATGCCGGTAGAGAGCCGGAATAGCCTTCCGTGAGAAAAAGTGGCGTTTGGGAACCTGCCACTGAGGAACCGCACATTGCACAAACTCACGGAAGGGGGCCGAGTCTACCAACTGAAAAGGCAGCAGTTGAAGCGCTAGCAATTTAGCCAAGCTAGCATTCAACCGCTGGGCATGTGGATGGCTGGGAGTGAACTTCTTTCGACGGTCCAGCAGCTGGGGCAGGGAAATTTGCCTGCTAGAATCGGACGTCGGTGTACTGCTAGCAGAGTGGGCGCAAGTACTTGGCTGTGACACACCTAATTCTACACCTTCATTCCTCTCAGTGCATGTTTCAGAGAGGACTGAAGTTATAGTGGGGTTGGAGATCCCAGCTGATGCGGTGCAAGGAGAGGTCCGCTTGGTTCTTTGGTGTGGGTCTTTGAGGTAGGCTTGCCAACGAGCTGCATGGCAGGTCAACATATGTCTGGTCAGGCATGTGGTACCCAAGCGGCTGATGTTTTGGCCACGCGATATACGCTTGAGACATATGTTGCAAACAGCAGCTGTGCGATCTGATGCACTAGCCTCAAAAAAGGCCCACACCAAAGAACTTTTTGAATGACGGGCAGAGGCAGCGCCCTGCACAGGCGGAGCTCTGCGGTGTGATTCCGTCGGTGTACTGCCCTTACGCTGGCCACCAAAGGGCATCCTGCCTCGTTGGAGATGTGCCTCCTCCTCATCCTCCTCCTCCTCCTCTCTCCTATTAGGCACCCACGTGGAGTCATTGACCTCATCATCCCCTCCCTCCTCATCACTGGAGCCAATCTGGCAGTATGCTGCAGCTGCTGGAACATGACTGCCAGATTGGTGTCCTTCTTGAGCATCCCCTCTGTCTGCTCTCACGCTACTGCCTTCCTCTAGCTGGGTTTCATCATCAGACCCTTCGAAACGCTGGGCATCCTCCTGGAGCATGTACCCAACACTGTGCTGAAACAGTTCGGGGGACTCCTCAGGAGGAGGACATGGTGGGTCTAGGGAAGGAGTGACTGATGATTTGTCTGACATTGATACCAGGGAAGACGACGCTTTGGCAGCTGCTTTTCCAGTACCCTGAGCCTGGGTGAGAGAGGATGAGGAGGAGGAGGAGGGCTTGGTCATCCACTCTACCAAGTCTTCGGCATGATGTGGCTCAACATGTCCAGCTGCCGAAAAGAAGGACAAGCGTGTCCCATGGCCATGTGCTGATGACAATGCACCGCGTCCACGACCAGCACTGTTGCCCCCAGACACAGAGCCTGCTTGCCCTCTTTTATTGCCTCCTGACTGTCTGCCTCTCCTTGTTTGCCTTCCAGACATTCTAATAGATGGCCTGCAGGGAGATGGGAAAAAAGCAATAAGGGCTACCTTCAGGTGTCCTTCTCTGTCCCTTGAAACAAGGACTTTCACAGTGAAAGAAACTGACACTGTCCCTACCTAGAGTTTTCTGTCCCTAGAATAAATGTTTTTTTTAAGCACAATATAGCACAAGGACAATTAACTCACTGTCCTTACAGGTCCCTGGAAACAAGGACTTGCAGAGTGAAAAAAAAAAAACACTCTCCCTACCTACAGTTTTCTGTCCCTAGAAAAAATGTTTTTTTTAAGCACAATATAGCACAAGGACAATTAACTCACTGTCCTTACAGGTCCCTGGAAACAAGGACTTGCAGAGTGAAAGAAAAAAAACACTCTCCCTACCTACAGTTTTCTGTCCCTAGAAAAAATGTTTTTTTTAATCACAATATAGCACAAGGAAAATTAACTCACTGTCCTTACAGGTCCCTGGAAACAAGGACTTGCAGAGTGAAAGAAAAAAAACACTCTCCCTACCTACAGTTTTCTGTCCCTAGAAAAAATGTTTTTTTTAATCACAATATAGCACAAGGAAAATTAACTCACTGTCCTTACAGGTCCCTGGAAACAAGGACTTGCAGAGTGAAAGAAACTGACACTGTCCCTACCTAGAGTTTTCTGTCCCTAGAATAAATGTTTTTTTTAAGCACAATATAGCACAAGGACAATTAACTCACTGTCCTTACAGGTCCCTGGAAACAAGGACTTGCAGAGTGAAAGAAAAAAAACACTCTCCCTACCTAGAGTTTTCTGTCCCTAGAAAAAATGTTTTTTTTAATCACAATATAGCACAAGGAAAATTAACTCACTGTCCTTACAGGTCCCTGGAAACAAGGACTTGCAGAGTGAAAGAAAAAAAACACTCTCCCTACCTACAG
Organism: Rana muscosa; assembly: GCA_029206835.1. Lineage (NCBI taxonomy): Eukaryota > Metazoa > Chordata > Amphibia > Anura > Ranidae > Rana > Rana muscosa. The sequence goes on from CM055126.1 coordinate 79,214,747, forward strand.
TTTTCTGTCCCTAGAAAAAATGTTTTTTTTAATCACAATATAGCACAAGGAAAATTAACTCACTGTCCTTACAGGTCCCTGGAAACAAGGACTTGCAGAGTGAAAGAAACTGACACTGTCCCTACCTAGAGTTTTCTGTCCCTAGAATAAATGTTTTTTTTAATCACAATATAGCACAAGGAAAATTAACTCACTGTCCTTACAGGTCCCTGGAAACAAGGACTTGCAGAGTGAAAGAAACTGACACTGTCCCTACCTAGAGTTTTCTGTCCCTAGAATAAATGTTTTTTTTAATCACAATATAGCACAAGGAAAATTAACTCACTGTCCTTACAGGTCCCTGGAAACAAGGACTTGCAGAGTGAAAGAAACTGACACTGTCCCTACCTAGAGTTTTCTGTCCCTAGAATAAATGTTTTTTTTAATCACAATATAGCACAAGGAAAATTAACTCACTGTCCTTACAGGTCCCTGGAAACAAGGACTTGCAGAGTGAAAGAAACTGACACTGTCCCTACCTAGAGTTTTCTGTCCCTAGAATAAATGTTTTTTTTAAGCACAATATAGCACAAGGACAATTAACTCACTGTCCTTACAGGTCCCTGGAAACAAGGACTTGCAGAGTGAAAGAAAAAAAACACTCTCCCTACCTACAGTTTTCTGTCCCTAGAAAAAATGTTTTTTTTAATCACAATATAGCACAAGGAAAATTAACTCACTGTCCTTACAGGTCCCTGGAAACAAGGACTTGCAGAGTGAAAGAAACTGACACTGTCCCTACCTAGAGTTTTCTGTCCCTAGAATAAATGTTTTTTTTAATCACAATATAGCACAAGGAAAATTAACTCACTGTCCTTACAGGTCCCTGGAAACAAGGACTTGCAGAGTGAAAGAAACTGACACTGTCCCTACCTAGAGTTTTCTGTCCCTAGAATAAATGTTTTTTTTAATCACAATATAGCACAAGGAAAATTAACTCACTGTCCTTACAGGTCCCTGGAAACAAGGACTTGCAGAGTGAAAGAAAAAAAACACTCTCCCTACCTACAGTTTTCTGTCCCTAGAAAAAATGTTTTTTTTAAGCACAATATAGCACAAGTAAAATTAACTCACTGTCCTTACAGGTCCCTGGAAACAAGGACTTGCAGAGTGAAAGAAAAAAAACACTCTCCCTACCTACAGTTTTCTGTCCCTAGAAAAAATGTTTTTTTTAATCACAATATAGCACAAGGAAAATTAACTCACTGTCCTTACAGGTCCCTGGAAACAAGGACTTGCAGAGTGAAAGAAACTGACACTGTCCCTACCTAGAGTTTTCTGTCCCTAGAATAAATGTTTTTTTTAATCACAATATAGCACAAGGAAAATTAACTCACTGTCCTTACAGGTCCCTGGAAACAAGGACTTGCAGAGTGAAAGAAACTGACACTGTCCCTACCTAGAGTTTTCTGTCCCTAGAATAAATGTTTTTTTTAATCACAATATAGCACAAGGAAAATTAACTCACTGTCCTTACAGGTCCCTGGAAACAAGGACTTGCAGAGTGAAAGAAACTGACACTGTCCCTACCTAGAGTTTTCTGTCCCTAGAATAAATGTTTTTTTTAAGCACAATATAGCACAAGGACAATTAACTCACTGTCCTTACAGGTCCCTGGAAACAAGGACTTGCAGAGTGAAAGAAAAAAAACACTCTCCCTACCTACAGTTTTCTGTCCCTAGAAAAAATGTTTTTTTTAATCACAATATAGCACAAGGAAAATTAACTCACTGTCCTTACAGGTCCCTGGAAACAAGGACTTGCAGAGTGAAAGAAACTGACACTGTCCCTACCTAGAGTTTTCTGTCCCTAGAATAAATGTTTTTTTTAATCACAATATAGCACAAGGAAAATTAACTCACTGTCCTTACAGGTCCCTGGAAACAAGGACTTGCAGAGTGAAAGAAACTGACACTGTCCCTACCTAGAGTTTTCTGTCCCTAGAATAAATGTTTTTTTTAATCACAATATAGCACAAGGAAAATTAACTCACTGTCCTTACAGGTCCCTGGAAACAAGGACTTGCAGAGTGAAAGAAACTGACACTGTCCCTACCTAGAGTTTTCTGTCCCTAGAATAAATGTTTTTTTTAATCACAATATAGCACAAGGAAAATTAACTCACTGTCCTTACAGGTCCCTGGAAACAAGGACTTGCAGAGTGAAAGAAACTGACACTGTCCCTACCTAGAGTTTTCTGTCCCTAGAATAAATGTTTTTTTTAAGCACAATATAGCACAAGGACAATTAACTCACTGTCCTTACAGGTCCCTGGAAACAAGGACTTGCAGAGTGAAAGAAAAAAAACACTCTCCCTACCTACAGTTTTCTGTCCCTAGAAAAAATGTTTTTTTTAATCACAATATAGCACAAGGAAAATTAACTCACTGTCCTTACAGGTCCCTGGAAACAAGGACTTGCAGAGTGAAAGAAACTGACACTGTCCCTACCTAGAGTTTTCTGTCCCTAGAATAAATGTTTTTTTTAATCACAATATAGCACAAGGAAAATTAACTCACTGTCCTTACAGGTCCCTGGAAACAAGGACTTGCAGAGTGAAAGAAACTGACACTGTCCCTACCTAGAGTTTTCTGTCCCTAGAATAAATGTTTTTTTTAATCACAATATAGCACAAGGAAAATTAACTCACTGTCCTTACAGGTCCCTGGAAACAAGGACTTGCAGAGTGAAAGAAACTGACACTGTCCCTACCTAGAGTTTTCTGTCCCTAGAATAAATGTTTTTTTTAATCACAATATAGCACAAGGAAAATTAACTCACTGTCCTTACAGGTCCCTGGAAACAAGGACTTGCAGAGTGAAAGAAACTGACACTGTCCCTACCTAGAGTTTTCTGTCCCTAGAATAAATGTTTTTTTTAAGCACAATATAGCACAAGGACAATTAACTCACTGTCCTTACAGGTCCCTGGAAACAAGGACTTGCAGAGTGAAAGAAAAAAAACACTCTCCCTACCTACAGTTTTCTGTCCCTAGAAAAAATGTTTTTTTTAATCACAATATAGCACAAGGAAAATTAACTCACTGTCCTTACAGGTCCCTGGAAACAAGGACTTGCAGAGTGAAAGAAACTGACACTGTCCCTACCTAGAGTTTTCTGTCCCTAGAATAAATGTTTTTTTTAATCACAATATAGCACAAGGACAATTAACTCACTGTCCTTACAGGTCCCTGGAAACAAGGACTTGCAGAGTGAAAGAAACTGACACTGTCCCTACCTAGAGTTTTCTGTCCCTAGAATAAATGTTTTTTTTAAGCACAATATAGCACAAGGACAATTAACTCACTGTCCTTACAGGTCCCTGGAAACAAGGACTTGCAGAGTGAAAGAAAAAAAACACTCTCCCTACCTACAGTTTTCTGTCCCTAGAAAAAATGTTTTTTTTAATCACAATATAGCACAAGGAAAATTAACTCACTGTCCTTACAGGTCCCTGGAAACAAGGACTTGCAGAGTGAAAGAAACTGACACTGTCCCTACCTAGAGTTTTCTGTCCCTAGAATAAATGTTTTTTTTAATCACAATATAGCACAAGGACAATTAACTCACTGTCCTTACAGGTCCCTGGAAACAAGGACTTGCAGAGTGAAAGAAACTGACACTGTCCCTACCTAGAGTTTTCTGTCCCTAGAATAAATGTTTTTTTTAAGCACAATATAGCACAAGGACAATTAACTCACTGTCCTTACAGGTCCCTGGAAACAAGGACTTGCAGAGTGAAAGAAAAAAAACACTCTCCCTACCTACAGTTTTCTGTCCCTAGAAAAAATGTTTTTTTTAATCACAATATAGCACAAGGAAAATTAACTCACTGTCCTTACAGGTCCCTGGAAACAAGGACTTGCAGAGTGAAAGAAACTGACACTGTCCCTACCTAGAGTTTTCTGTCCCTAGAATAAATGTTTTTTTTAATCACAATATAGCACAAGGACAATTAACTCACTGTCCTTACAGGTCCCTGGAAACAAGGACTTGCAGAGTGAAAGAAACTGACACTGTCCCTACCTAGAGTTTTCTGTCCCTAGAATAAATGTTTTTTTTAAGCACAATATAGCACAAGGACAATTAACTCACTGTCCTTACAGGTCCCTGGAAACAAGGACTTGCAGAGTGAAAGAAACTGACACTGTCCCTACCTAGAGTTTTCTGTCCCTAGAATAAATGTTTTTTTTAAGCACACTATAGCAGAAGCACAAAACACACTGACACTCTCCCTACCTATCCTTCTCTTTCCCTAAACTAAAGGAATCCAGGTTAAGCAAGAAAGAAATAACAGTCACTGTCCCTGCCTATGCTACTCTATCCCTGCTCCGGAACACACTACACTAGGCCGCCGTGCTGGCGGCCTTTTATAGTGTGGGGCGTGTACTAAACACCCTCAGCAATAATTGGCCACAGGCATCCTGCCTGTGGCCAATCATTGCTCTCCTCGCTGCCGGCGCTGTGATTGGCCAAGCATGCGGGGTCACAGTGCATGCTTGGCCAATCACAGCGCCTGGATGACACTGCGATGGCGTAGTGCATTGTGGGCCGTTCGCGTCACTCGAATTTGGCGCGAACGGCCCAAATCGTTCGATCTTCGTCGAACGATCGAACAGCCAATGTTCGAGTCGAACGTATGTTCGACTCGAACACGAAGCTCATCCCTAGTGGTGATAATGGGTTTAATGAAGCACCACCTGAGCAAAGTGGTGAAGTAATGTTATTGCAGCCTGTTGTGTTTGAAAATGTTTTGCCACAAGTGCTTTTGGACAAGGAAGGCTCAGTGGGTAACAGGTGGAGTGGACACAGTTTCTGCTATGCTAAATGGAGAGGCTGCAGGGCCGGTAGACACGGGTGCTTTGGCTTTTGCAGAAATTAACCCTCTCCAGTTGGAAGGATCTGAAATGGGTGCATACATGGCAGAGGTTTTGTCCACAGTAAAAGAGATGAGTAATGTTGAGCGTCAGATTAATGAGGTAATGGATAGCGACTTGGAAGGACTCAGTGTTGCTGAAAGTGAAAAGGATGAGTGTGACACATGCGATTTGCAGTGCTCAGGGGGAGCCGCAAATTTTGTCAGTTGCCTCTGAGGTAGAGGTCTCTTTAAGTGTCTCGGCCTCTCACGCCTTAGCAAATGAGTCCCTCCACATCGTTAGTAAAGGAAAAGTTCCTACAGTTCTGTGTTTAGATGCAGCATGTCTAGAAATAACAGAGATGTTGTGGGAATTGGTGAAAATCTTTCCAATGTACACCTGCATGTGTCCACAGCAGAAGGCGCTCGGGGGAATTGCTGGAGGAATTAGAGATAATGGACATAGGGGAAGTCTCTCCGTATAATGGTGTGATGGGGTGCATTCCTGCTGGTGCGGTCCGAGGTGCGGCTGAGCAGTGGTTGGTACGTGGCACGCGTACTGTCTCACCCGCTACACCTCCTGTAAAGGAAGGGCCCGGAACGGACGTGGCAGTAGTGGGAATTCAGTCCATCACACGCAGAGAGGTGCAGTTTGAGGTACCCGGAGACACTTTGACAGGAAATAACAGTGATGGTAACTGTAACGAAAAAGTGTATGAGAGGCACTGTGGAGCACTGTCAGACAACTCTGAGCTATTGGTTGAGGTACCAATGGACACAGAAATGGTTAAAGAGATTGATGTGGAAAAATGTGGTGAAAAATGTGCGTTGGTAGGACAATTGCCATTGGAGTGTTGGACAACAGGGGGCGATGTGAAACTGCGGGACTGTCCCATAATGAGTAACTGCTTGCCTGTAGATGGTCCCTCCATAGACACTGTCCTAGCAAACAAGGGGAAAAGAGGTCCCAATGATAATATTGAGGTTAAACAGAAGGAAATGGTGTTGATCCTAGATGGTTTGGTTGCCAAGAGTAACCACACAGGGGTTAGTGAACCTGAGAAACAAATGTTGTCGATTAATGTTGCGTCAGGTAGTGAGAATGGCCAGTCCCTAACAGAGTTTGTGAAAGGGGGTCCCCAACAGTCCTGGGAGAGTAGGTCTGTGGGAGAAAAAAGAAAGATCCTGAGGCCAGAAGGTAGAAGGGATAGAGAGATTAGTGGGAGCCCACGGTTCAGGCAGAAGTGCTGGTGGAAGCACACCCAGAAGAAGATGTGGGTGGAGTGCCCCTTTAGAGAAAAGGCTGGGCAGATTAGGACTCCTGCTGCTGATAGTTGGCACAGAGGCACCAAGGTGAAGTGCTGGTGGAAACATACCCGGAAAAATAAATGGGCCTACGCAGCCAGTGGCTGGCACAGAGGTGTCCCATTTATGGTTACGGGTCTATGTGTTCCTCCCTCCGGTTCAAAACAGGGGGGGAGGATATGCGACGGTGGAATCCTGGGAGACCTTAAGGCTGGGTTCACACTAGTGCGACACGACATCTGTCCTACTTTGGATCCGACTTTGCCCTGCGACATGAAGCTGACATATGTCCGACTTTCAATGAACGGGGATCCGACTTGGATCCCCGCCAATAGCAGGCACTGTGTTTGGTATGAATCTTGAGGGGGAACTCCACGCCAAATTTTAAATAAAAAACCGGCATGGGTTCCCCCTCCAAGGGCATACCAGGCCCTTGGGTCTGGTCTGGATTTGAAGGGGAACCCCTACGCTGAAAAAACAGCGTGGGGGTCCCCCCCCAAAATCCAAACCAGACCCTTATCCGAGCACACAACCTGGCAGGCCGCAGGGGAAGAGGGGGGACGAGAGAGCGCCCCCCTCCCTCCTGAACCGTACCAGGCCGCATGCCCTCAACATGGGGGGTTTGGTGCTCTGGGGCAGGGGGGGCGACCTGCGGCCCCCCCACCCCAGAGCACCCTGCCACCATGTTGAGGGCATGCGGCTTGGTACGGTTCAGGAGGGAGGGGGGCCGCTCTCTCGCCCCCCCTCTTCCCCTGCGGCCTGCCAGGTTGTGTGCTCGGATAAGGGTCTGGTTTGGATTTTGGGGGGACCCCCACGCCGTTTTTCGGCGTAGGGGTTCCTCTTCAAATCCAGACCAGACCCAAGGGCCTGGTATGCTCCTGGAGGGGGAACCCATGCCGGTTTTTTCTTTAAAATTTGGCCTGGAGTTCCCCCTCAAGAGCAGCACAGCACAAGTCGCATGCCAAAGTCGGATCATGCAAGACTGCGGTCCGACTTTGATCCGACTTCAATGATAGTCAATGGGCTGAAGTCGGATCAAAGTCGGACCAAAGTAGTACAGGGAGCATTCTAAAAGTCGGACCGACATGTGTCAGACCAGTTAAGATGGCTCCCATAGGGAAACATTGATTTTCACACGTCATGCGACATGAGCTCCCAATGTCGGAGCGTTTGTCGCCCCAGTGTGAACCAGGCCTAAGGAGTGTTGGTTTACGCCAGTTTTTGTAGAGAAAGACACGTTAATTAAACAGCTGTGTGTTGGGCTATTTAGTTCTAAACTGATTATGGATCAGGGCCCCACCCAACAGACAGGAAGTCTGTGTGCATGGGAGTCAGGTGGACTCCCATCCCTCTGAGAGGAGTCAGAGGCTATCTATGCTGCATGGGTGCAGCCAAAGTGTGCGTGTCTGCAAGAGGCAGATGTTATTGATGTTTGAGCCGCAAAGCGCTGACCAGGAGTAAGCGAGGAGTGAGCTTATCTCTAGGAAACTCTGTTTGTTCTGAGGAGCATACTTTAGGCCTAGGCTAAAGGCCTGAGACAGCCGGATCGCTAGAATGAAAGCCAGAAGGCTAAACTGTTGAGTATGCAAGATACAGTAATGGTGGAACCCCCTGTGAGGGCTACTGATGTATTTGTGAACTTTTTGATGCTTTTAAATAAAAGTGGGCTACCATGCCCTAAAATAGAGTTCCTGACTGGCTTGAATCACTGGAAAAATGCATCTACTACGAGAGCTAATGGTCCCCAACCTCACAGTATGTACATGTATACGTTTTATCTGTTATACTTGTGAAAATCCAATAAAAAACGATTGAAATTAAAATAAATGTTGTGTATGCAACAGAGGAGGAGTTAGATGAGATACCAGTTATTATCTCCAATGTCCCTCTCAACCTGGCCTATGCATCAGAGATTGCTTCAGCAGTGTCAGGTCACCTGTGGCCAGATGACAGATGCACACCGTTGGGGGTCAGGAGTGCACCACAAGGTAGTGAACCCTATGGTTGACTGCTGCGGATGGGAAACTGGGTGGTTGTGGAAAGCCGGAGCACAACAGGGATCTGCAGGGAGCTAGAGCCCAAGATTTCCCAGGGCGCGGAGTCTAAGATCCAGCAGGTTTTCACCAGAGCCTCTAGTGGTGAGGATGGCCTACGCTGCAGCTGGGTCCAGGTCGAGTCCCCTAGCTCACGCTCCGTATGGTAAAGAGGATAGAGGGGAATCAGCAGCACAGGATACAGGAATAGTGAGGGGAAAAGCCAAGGTCAGGGCAACAAGCAGACAAGGATAAACCGAAGGACAAACCAAAGGTCAAGGTCACTAGCAGACAGTGATTTTCGGGGAACAAGCCAATATCGTAACACAGAGACAGACGTTGCACACGGCAGGCAGGAACCCAAACACACAATGCTTAACAAACACGTTGATCAGCAAGGCAGACTTGCAGTGCACAGGTTAATATAGAGTTCTGTGATAGGGCCTGGGGTGGAGCCAGGCTGGGAGGAGAGATTATAAAAGCAGCCAGGTGAGAGAGCCTGGCCTCTAAGGTGAACACCAGAGGAGGAAGGTAAGATGGCAGACAAACATTTCTGCATATCCATGACAAGCAGTTATCACACATCCATAAGATATTAGTTCCCCTCATTTTTAACCTTCCACGTTAACTGACCCTGGCCTGTTTACTGATGATGCCTTTGCCTGCCATTTTAAACCATGTTTCTGACTTCCACATGCACCGACCTCAGCCTGTTAATCGACCATGTTTTTTGCCTGCCACTTAGACTGATCTTTTGCCCTTCTACTTTAGTACACAGTGGTCTCACATAGGTGAGGGGCTTCAGAATAGCGTTCTGAGTATAGAAAACCATTTTTTGTTTTTCTGTGTTCCCAGAACAGGGTCTGGAGTCTGGAGGCTTCAAACTGATTTTGGGTGGGAGAAGACTCTACCCCTGCCCCCCTGGCCCTAAGATTGATGGTCCTTCCTGCTGCCTGGACCAATACTTTGGCTGTGTTGACCATATCTCTGTCTGCTGCCTCTACTGACTATGGACAGTATTTTTGTCTGGACAATTCCTTTTGCTGCTGCTAACCCCATCTCTGCCTGCTACCTGGGCCAATGTTTTGGCTGTGCTGACAGTCTCTTTGCCTATACTAACTATGGACATTATTTCTGCCTGCTGCCTGGACAATTGCTTTTGCTGTTGCTGACCACATCCCTTCCTGCTGCCTGGACCAATGCTCTTCTCTGTGGACAACTGCACTACTAAAACCACAGGTAATCTTTTGTTATGTGTTAGAAATATGAAGGGCCTTTAAAAATTTGATCGATAGTCAGAAAATTATATGTGTAATTTATGTCCCTAGAATGCTTGGAGGTGCTACTTGGATGTTGGGCCTCTGTATGTGGCCAGGCTATGAAAAAGTCTTACACATGTGGTATTGTCATACTCAGGAGTAGGGATGAGCTCGGTGTTCGAGTCGAACAAACGTTTGACTCGAACATCGGCTGTTCGATCGTTCGACGAAGATCGAACGTTTTGGGGTGTTCGCGCCAAATTCGAGTGACGCAAACGGCCCACAATACACTGCGCCATCGCAGTGCAATCCCGGCACTGTGATTGGCCAAGCATGCACTGTGACCCCGCCTGTGGCCAATTATAGCTCAGGAGGGTTTAGTACACGCCCTACACTATAAAAGGCCGCCAGCGCGGCGGCCTTGTGTAGTGTGTTCTGGTTCAGGGAGAGAGAAGGATAGGCAGGGACAGTGTTAGTGATATTTGTTCATTTACCTTGTGTGTAGGGAGAGAGAAGGATAGGCGTAGTGTGCTCCTTGCAAAATATACACCAGAAGCTAGCCCTTATTGCTGTGTTTTCCTGTTGTGTAACACAGGCAGGCATCTGCAGCACTTACAGCAGGCGTAGTGTGCCTCCTGCAAAATATACACCTGAAGCTAGGCCTTATTGCTGTGTTTTCCTGTTGTGTAACACAGGCTGGCATCTGCAGCACTTACAGCGGGCGTAGTGTGCCTCCTGGGTACCCAGGCTTACAGGATGTCCTGAGGCAGGCCAGGAAAGTCTGTGTGCATTTCTGCAGATCATATAATGCCAGTGCTCGGGTGGCTGAGCTGCAAAAGGAGTTGAACCTGCCCAAGAACCGCCTTAAATGTGACATGCCCACCAGGTGGAACTCAACGTTGGCCATGCTGCAGCGGCTGCACGCAGCAGAGGGCCATCAATGAGTACCTGTGCGACTACGGCACCAGGACAGGGTCAGGGGAGCTCAGGTTTTTTCACCACGCCAGTGGGGCATGATCAGAGATGCATGCACTGTCCTGGCACCATTTGAGGAGGCCACGAGGATGGTGAGCAGTGACACTGCATGCATCAGTGACACTGTACCTCTTGTCCACCTGTTGGAGCATACGCTGCGTGGAATAATGGACAGGGCACTTGAGGCAGAACAGAGGCAGGAAGAGGAGGACTTCCTTGCCTCTCAAGGCCCCCTTTACCCAGACAGTGTTCCTTCTGTCCCACCCATCCCACAGGAAGAGGACGAGGAGGAGGAGGAGGATTGTGTCAGCATGGAGGGGGAGCCTGGCACTCAGCATCAACAGCAGCAGTATTTTAGGGATGATTTACAGTCTCAAGAAACACGTGGACTTGTACATGGCTGGGAGGAGGTGGCTGCGGATAATGTCGTCCTTAGTGACCCAGAGGACTCCGGACCGAATGCCTCAGCTAACCTACGCTGCATGGCCTCCCTGATCCTGCAAAGTCTGCGGAAGGATCCTCGTATTCTTCGGATCAAGGAGAGGGGCCATTACTGGCTGGCCACTCTCCTTGATCCACGGTACAAGGGTAAGGTTGCGGACCTTATCTTACCGTCGCAGAGGGAGCAGAGGATGAGACAACTCCGGGAGGCCTTGCAGAAAGGTCTGTGCAACGCGTTCCCAGAGACTGGGAGGTTACAAACTCCTGGTCCTGGACAACGAGTTGCTGAGGCTTCGGTCAGTCAAAGAAGGAGCGGTGGGGAAGGTGGCCGTCTGACCGATACGTTCAGACAATTCTTTAGTCTGCAACCCCAAGGTATGATCGGTTCCAGCAACCATCGCCAGCATCTGATATACATGGTGCAGGAATACCTAGGGGCAAGGTCAGACTTGGACACCTTTCCCACCGAAAATCCTCTAGCTTACTGGGTCTTGAGGATGGATCACTGGCCAGAGCTTGCACAGTATTCAATTGAGCTACTGGCCTGTCCTGCATCCAGCGTTCTTTCAGAACGCACATTCAGTGCTGCTGGAGGATTTGTCACGGATCACAGGGTGCGCCTGTCCACCGTGTCACGTACCTGACGGTGACGAGCCCGGTTTAGCAGAGGGAGGCCTCCCTTACGACTCCCACCAGCGGCCCCTGGTAAGGTAACAGCAGGCGCGGAGGTAGGAGGGGTACGAGTGCCTGGCAGGATCAACCAAGGTGAAGGTAGTTCCGCAGACTTGGTAGGCACACTGGGACACAGCAGGTAGAACTGGAATCAGGAACACTCAAACTGGAATCGTTCAGCAGACTGGACCGGAACCAGGAGCACAGGAACTCAGCAAACTGGATCAGCTTAGCAGACTGGACCGGAACCAGGAACACAGGAACTCAGCAAACTGGATCAGCTTAGCAGACTGGGCCGGGACCAGGAACAGGGAGATTGGTCGGACAAGCCGGGTCGGTTAACTGGCTGGCAGCAAGGTACAGAGGGATCAGACAGAGGAGAGGTCACAACAAGCCAGGGGTCAGATGCAGGCAGAAAACTGGAGAAGTCACAGGCAGGCCGGGTCAAACACAGGTAAGTCTTCAGATCAGGTTTTCAGGTACTCAACGCTGTAGAGCAGACAGCAGGGACTGTCTGCGATTGACAGGTTTAAATAGCCCCTCTGGCGCCACCTGCAGGGCGCGCGCAACTGAGAATCAGGAAGACCGGGACGCCTGTTTCTGGCAGGATCTCCATGACACACCGACTCGGTTGATCGACTGACCTTCATAAAGATGAACCAGTCTTGGATCACCACCAGCTACCAAGCACCTGAAGCTGATATAACAGAAAAATGTATTTTCAAATGTCACATCCCTTCAAGACTGATGCTGATGGACTGTCCTGTTATGTTGACTGACTATCCTCCTCCTCCTCCTCAATGATCCGATTCATGATGATAGCTTGGAAGAACATTTTTGTTTCTGGGTGCCGCCACCAGTGGCTAAGGCCCAATTTTTCAGCCCCTGTTTAACAGGGGCGTGTTATTACAATTTTTGATGCAATACTTTGCAACAGGGCTCATTACTGTGCTCCAAGTACAGTATCTGTGAAGGGTTGCAGTGTTGTGGCACCAGTGGCTAAGGCCCAATTTTTCAGCCCCTGTTCTCCAGGGGCGTGTAATTACAATTATTGATCTAATAATTCACAGCAGGGCCCATTCCTGCGCCCACCAAGAGTAACTGTGAGGGCTTACAGTGTTGTGGCAACACCACCACCACCACCACCAAAGGCCCAATTTTTCAGCTCCTGTTCAACAGGGGCATGCAATTACAATTCTTGATCTAATAATTCACAGCAGGGCCCATTCATGCGCCCACCAAGACCACCAAAGGCCCAATTTTTCCTACCACTGTTCAACAATGGCATGTAAATACAATTCCTGATATAATAGTTCACAGCAGGGCGTTCCAGCGCCCACCAAGAGTAACTGTGAGGGCTCACAGTGTTGTGGCAACACCAAAATGTAAGGGGCAAATTTCAGCAGAGTATATACGGCAGGCCCCTACTTTCAAACATCCAACTTACATACGACTCCTACTTGCAAACGGAAGGAGACAACAGGAAGTGAGAGGAAATCTACCCCTAGGAAGGGAAATTCTCTCCTGTTTTGGAAAAAGGTGTCTCCTCTCTACTGATGCTTTATCACCAATCCTTGTTTCAAAAAAAAACCCACTTTTCAAAAACAGTTGTCATTGGGACGGAAAGTGAGGTGAAATGTTCTGAACAGGGGCACAGACAGCAAAACAAATGTTACAGGGGTGATAACCCTTCCCTATGTTTTCCAAAAAGCTTAAAAATATATATTTTTGGCTGGAGCTACACTTAAACAATGTACCTGTTCAAAATTAAAAAACAGATTCTACTTAAGAACAAACCTACAGTCCCTGTCTTGTTTGCACCGCCTGTATACTGCGGTTCAGAGTATATAGGGCCTTTTTTATTTTGTGTGCGGGGTTCCCCTTAATATCCATACAAGACCCAAAGGGGCTGGTAATGGGCTGGGGTGGGGTGATGGGGTAGCTATGCCATTTTTCTCAAAGATTTTCATCCTTATTACCGGGACCAGACATTACATTAAAGCCACAAGCAGTTTTAAATGGCTTTTTTTCCTTTAGAAATGTCATTTTGTGCAGGGACAGTTCTAAACACGGGAAATACGTGCCAGTTCACAGGCATACTTTAGACACCCCCCAGGTACGATATTTAAAGAAATATTTGACTTTTTTTTTTCACTTTATGCATCAATAAAATGACTGCTCCCGAAAAACGGCCGTTTTTAAAACTTCGTTTTGCATTGATACATGTTCCCTGGGGCAGGACCCGGGTCCCCAAACCCTTTTTAGGACAATAACATGCATATTAGTTGTTATAATTAGCACTTTAGATTTCGGACGTTCGCGTCCATTGTATTTAATAGGGTTCTAACGTTCGCGCGAACTTTCGGTCCGTTCGAAGGTTCTGGTGCGAACCAAACGGGGGGGGGGGGGGGGGTTCGGCTCATCCCTACTCAGGAGGAGTAGCAGAATGTATTTTAGGGTCTCTTTTTTGGTATGTACATGCTGTGTGTTAGAAATATCTTGAAAATGTACCTTACTTATTTGCAAAATTCTACAATAGAAACTAGTGAAACATTTGCAAAAAATAAAAAAACCCAGTGGTGATTAATTACCACTAAAAGAAAGCTCTATTTGTGTGAAATAAAATTATATATATATATTTTTTTGTTTTAATACAGTGTAGGATGACTAAGTAATTATCATTCAAAGCGTGAGAGCACTAAAAACTGAAAATTGGTCTGGGCAGGAACGGGGTATAAGTGCCCTGTATTGAAGTGGTTAACCACTTCCCGCCCGGTCTATAGCAGAGTGACAGTCAAAAAATAGTTCTTTGGGTGTTGGTGGTGAAAAGAATATAAAACTTTTATAAATGGAGTGCAAGCAAAACACAAAGCCTTAACTGTATGAACTGCATTTAAACTATAGCTGTAAGTCTTTGTTCCTGTAGTGCTGATGCTGAATAAAAATAATAGGATTTTTATAACAGCTTACCTGTAAAATCCTTTTCTTGGAGTACATCATGGGACACAGAGCGACATAGTCATTACTAATGGGTTATATAGATACCTTCAGGTGCTGGCACTGGCAACTTCCAAAACCGGAAGTACCCTCCCCTATATAAGCCCCTCCCATCCGGGAGCACCTCAGTTTTGTAGCAAAGCAATAAGTGTCCCTAAAGAGGGGCGGGAGCTCTGTGTCCCGTGATGTACTCCAAGAAAAGGATTTTACAGGTAAGCTGTTATAAAAATCCTATTTTCTTTCTCGTACATCACGGGACACAGAGCGACATAGTCATTACTAATGGGATGTCCTAAAGCAATGCCCAACGAGGGGGGGGGATACACCATACATAAGCTGAGCGCTATCAGACATGAGGATTTTTTGCGGCCTGCAACACACTGCGCCCAAAGGCGACAACCTCCTGACTTCTAACGTCCACCTGGTAGAACCTAGTAAACGTATGTACTGAAGACCATGTTGCGGTCTTACAGATTTGAGCCAGGGAGGCCTGGTGATGCACTGCCCATGAAGTTCCAACTGCTCTCGTGGAGTGCGCTCTAACTTTGAATGGAGGCGGTCTCCTTCTCAAGCCATAGGCTTGCATAATGACCTGTCGAATCCACTTGGCTAAAGTAGATTTTGACGCTGCCTGACCCCTTCTGGGGCCTTCCGGCAGAATAAACAAAGTATCCATTCTGCGAATCTGAGCAGTGGCTTTTAGATAAGCTTTAACTGCTCTTACTACATCCAAAGAATGTAATAACTTTTCCTCTACCGAGCTAGGTTTGGGGAAAAAAGAAGGAAGAACCACATCTTGGTTCGAATGAAACCTCGATACCACCTTAGGAAGAAAGGCTGGGTGAGGACGTAACACTACTCTATCCTTATGGATAACCAGATATGGCTCCTTACAGGACATAGCTGCTAATTCCGACACTCTTTTAGCCGAACAAATGGCTACTAGAAAAATCAATTTCCTGGTGAGAAGAACCAAAGAAATATGCTGTAATGGTTCAAATGGTTGTTTCTGTAGAACCGACAGAACCAAGTTTAGATCCCATGGTCATATGGGCATATTAACCGGAGGACTAATACGCATCCCTCCTTGTATAAAGGCTTTGACTAGTGAATGCGAAGCCAAGGGCCTTTGAAAAAATATTGACAAGGCCGAAAACTGACCTTTGATAATACTCAAGGCAAGCTTCCTATCTACAGCCCACTGTAGGAAGTCCAGACTCCTACCTATTACGTACTTATGTGGATGCCATTTCTTGGCCTCACACCACGCGATGTACGCCTTCCAGATTCTATAATAGATCTGCCTGGATACCGGCTTCCTGGCATTGATCATGGTAGATACCACAGGATTAGAGAGCCCTCTCTTTTTTAGAATGTGGGCTTCCATAGCCAGGCCGTCAAACCTAGGGCTGGTAAGGAAGGGTGGTATATCGGTCCTTGCGAAAGCAGGTCCGGACGACGTGGGAGAGTCCAAGGACTCCCCACTGACATTTTACAATCTCCGCGTACCACGCTCTTCGGGGCCACGCTGGAGCCACCAGAATCACTGGTTTCTTTTCTACCCTGATTCTGCGGATTAATCGAGGTAACCATTGTGGCGGTGTGAATGCATATATCAGCTTGAACTGATCCCAAGGGAACACTAGGGCATCCGAGCCGCAAGCTAGGGGATCCCTTGTCCGAGAGACAAACCTGTCCACCTTTGCGTTGAATCTGGATGCTAGAAGATCTACATCCGATGTTCCCCACCGCTGACATATTGTCCAGAAAACCTTGGGGTGAAGGGACCCTTCCTCTGGGCATAATTGCTGGCGACTTAGAAAGTCCGCCTTCCAATTCTCCACTCCTGGAATGAATACCGCAGATATGGCTGGGACATATCTTTCTGCCCATTTCAGGATGTAATTTACTTCCCTCTGGGCTGCACGACTCCTGGTGCCCCCCTGATGATTGATATATGCCACTGCTGTGGCATTGTCTGATTGAATTCTGACAGGGGACCCTTGGAGTTTGGATGTCCATGCTACTAGGGCATACCGGGCTGCTCGTATCTCTAAGAGATTGATGGGCAGGGCCTTTTCTGCATCCGACCATCTGCCCTGGAGAGACCATTGCTCCAGTACTGCTCCCCAGCCTATAAGGCTGGCATCTGTAGTGACCACCTTCCAAGAAATCGGACTGAAGGATTTCCCTTTTTCCAGATTCTGGGGAACCAACCACCAACGGAGGCTCTTGCGAACGGAAGGGGACAAGGACATTGTAAGTCTAGGGCCTGAACTGTTTTGTTCCAGGCTGACAGTATGGCCCCTTGCAAATTCCTTGAATGGAATTGACCGTAGGGTACTGCTTCGAATGATGCCACCATTTTTCCCAGCAGCCTTATGCACAGGCGTATGGACGGCTGTCTTTTTTGTACCCACTAAGTGGATCAAATCTTTCAAAGACAACACCTTTCCTCGAGGCAAGAATATTTTTCTCTGGCCTGAATCCAACCTTAGCCCCAAGTATTCCAGACTTTTGACTGTTTTTTAGGGCTGACTTGTCTCGGTTGATAATCCAACCGTGAGATTCCAGATACTTGATTGTCTTGTGAATGACCACGTCTAGTTTTTTCACTGAGTGGTCTATCAGCAACAAGTCATCTAGATATGCCATTATCATTACACCTTGTGTTTTTAGATTGGCCAATAAAGGGCCAGAATTTTTGTAAACACTCGTGGTGCTGTGGCCAAACCGAAGGGTAAGGCTCTGCTGAAAATGGCGCCCTTCTACTGCAAAGCGTAGAAATTTTTGGTGGACTGGAAAGATGGGAATGTGCAAATAAGCATCTTTGATGTCGATCGTGGCTAACCAATCCTCCCCTTGTAGGGCAGTGGCCACCGATCGGATCGACTCCATCGGAAAGTCCTGATATACAGGAATTTGTATAGCCCTTTTAGAATTAATATGGGCCTCCCGTCCGCGTTTGCTTCGGGACTGTAAAGAGGTTTGAGTAAAACCCGAACCCTCATTCTTCCAGGGGAACCTCCATAATTACTCCTTGGAGCAATAGTTGTTCTAGTGCCAACAGGAGGGACTCTCTCTTCCGGGGATCCCTTGGCGCGTTTGACCTCAAAAATGGGAAGGAGGAGAGTCTTTTAACTCCAAACTGTATCCCCAACATACTGCGGAGAGCATCTATCTGTCTTGATCGTGTCCCGCCCGGTCTCTTGCGAACAACTGGAGTCCTCCCCCCACCCGACTGAGTGGGGGCCCCTTCAATGAATTTAACTTTGGGGGAGGTTTTGCACCTCCCCTGACCCAGGGTTTCTCATTACCCTGCTATTGTCCCTGTTTTTTACCCCCGGGAATTGACCGAGGAGGCCGTCGGAACTGTTACACAGCCGATGCCCCAGGGACTGGAGAAGCAGGCCTCTTAAAGAGGGACCTCTAACTCTGTTTTTAACCGGCAAGAGCGTATTTTTACCGCTGGAAATTTTCTGGATATATTTGTCCAGGTTTTCCCTGAATAAGCGTTCACCATGAAATGGGACGCTAACCAGCCATTCTTTACAGGGAGCTTCAGCAGACCAGTTTTTGAGCCATAGAAGCCTACGCATATGTACTATAGACAGCGTAAGGCGGGAGGCCTGATGGACTGAATCCTTTATGGCGTCAACCGCAAAGCCTAAGGCTCTAGGTAGATCAGCTAGGGCAAGGGCCTGCTGATCTGTCAAGTCCCTCAAGACCTGTTTCAACTGATCCTTCCCTGCTTAGCAGACCCCAATAGCTGCTACTGCTGGTTGTGTCACCAAGCTTGCTGTAAAAAGAAGCAGACTTTCATAAGGACTCCAATCTTTTATCTATTGGGTTCTTGAACATTTGGACATTATCCACTGGACATGTCAGTGATTTATATATACAAGAGATGGCTGCGTCCACTGTAGGGACCTTCCATTTTTTTTTTTTTTGATGAACTTATCCTCCACGGGATAGACCACCGGAAATCTCTTGGGGGAATAAATATTTTCTCAGGACGTTCCCAATCCTGGTAAATAAGCCCTTTCAGTAAAGGGTGAAGTGGAAAAGAACAGACAGTCTGGGGGCTTCTAGCGACCCCAACGAGGATACAGTAGTGGTTGATGGTTCCGCAAGGTGCATTTTTAAATGCTGATCGGACCATGTTAGTCAGAGACTGAACCCATAATCTTTCAGCTTGAGATGCTGAGAAAAGGTTCCCCCACTGTTGATTCCTCTATAACAGAATCAACCTCATCCTGATCCCCTTCAGGCAGGTCGATCCCTGTATGGGACTGTTGCTCTGCTAACAGGCACTCTGAAGGAGGAGACAGAGATCGGGCGTGCTTTCCCTGACAGGGAGGCAGCGATCAATGTTGACAATCTCTCTCTAATCCTCCCAGAGCTGAGGAAAAAACCTCCTCTGTTACATACACAGGAGCAGGTGAACTGAGGACAGCCACAGTACCAAGTACCCCTGCGGGGTCTCTACGGTCACTTACCTCTGAACTTCAGGGGAGACTGGTGCAGCAGAAGCATGCCCAAGATCCTCAGAGCCCGATGAGACCCCCTTCGCTTCCTGGAAGATTCAGTTCCGGAGCTTCTGGACGGCATATTTCCTAAGCCTAAAGCTGAGGTATTCCAGCCGTAATACACCACTTTTACTGAGAATAGTCTAGCACAATTGCTGCTATATCACAGTTGGTGTCTACTAATGTGCCTTTCTATGGGGATGCCTGCATCAACCGCTTGCTGTATGCCTTTTTTTAAATGTTGCCAGCTCTGTCTCTGCACTCCATAGCCAGCTCACAACACATAATTGTGTTTTTTAACATGCTGGGACGCCCGCACATGCGCAGAAGCGCTGCGGCGCGCACAGAGCGTCATCCCCCAGGCTCCGCCCCCTTTCCCGGCTCACCTCTATATATAGAGGCGCGTGCACGCGCACGCGCGCGGCCACGTGCGCCTTCGGCGCTAATTTCGAAAAGGGAAACTAGGGACAAGAGCCAGGGCCCCTTTTTGCCGCAGGCCGGGGGATGGACGAGCATTGCAACATGGCAGAGGAAGCAGTTTCCCACAAGAGAACTCACCATCTGCCTGGACTTGCTCTGATGAAAAGAAACTAGTCCACATGACAAGAAACGTTCCACAGTGGCCTCTAGTGGATAAACACAGGTACCGCAGTCTAATATATTAAATATATATATATTTTTTTTTCTTGACCACTATTAAAAATACTACATTTTTTTAGTAGTTACAGGCATGCACAGATATTAGCGGGAATACCGTTAGGTAACAGACAGAAAGACAAATTAGGCTTGGGGGTCCCCCAATAGAACCAAGTTCCTGGGGGCCCCCACTTACCTGTTCCCCGCCGCAGGACTTTGTTTGGTCCACAAAAGCCCAAACTTCACCTATCACGGCAGGCATTGTAATCAAACCTTCAGGGACCGGGTTCCCAAGGATTCCACTCCCCTGGACCTGTATAGCACCCTGCACAGAAAACATCTTGGTCGTGGGTATGACCAGAGCTCTGGATCCCAGGGTCCAGCTCTCCTAAGAGAAGCATTACAGGCAAAACCTTGCTCTTCTCTGCAAGGCCCGGGTACCGACCGTTTAGCTATGAAGCTTTTTTGGTCGGATCCGGAATAGCTTACTGAGGCCCAAAAGAACCTGTACACAAGCTCAGTGAAAAACACATGTTTCTTCTTGGCCAACACCTTAGACACTGGCAAAAAACTGAGGTGCTCCCAGATGGGAGGGGCTTATATAGGGGAGGGTACTTCCGGTTTTGGAAGTTGCCAGTGCCAGCACCTGAAGGTATCTATATAACCCATTAGTAATGACTATGTCGCTCTGTGTCCCGTGATGTACGAGAAAGAAAACCGTTTTAAACAAATGCATCAAATCGTGACGCATAGGACACACATCATTATGGGTAATTTACTGTTACATAGCAAATATGGACACAAGGTATTAAAGTCAAACTTCACAGAAAAAAAGATTTTTTGCATATCTTCCTGTCCTACCCTGGATGCACTACACTGGAGATCAACACAAAAAAATATGAACCTCATATTTTATACAACCTAGGAAACATACTGTAGTTATGATTTTACATAAAAAAAAACATACAATCCTATATACTCCAACATGGGCGTCTGCTCCATAGGGCAAGGGGGGGGTCATTTGTCCCCCCCCTGGAATCGAGAAGGTGTTGGCCAAATTGGCAGGGTTCTACACCCTCCGACACCCTTACACCCACTTACAGCCCCGCTGGACCTGCTGAAGGTGAGAAGGAAGGAGAGCCGGGCTGTGTGTGTAGTATGGAGGGAGGAGGAGATGTCCTACAACACTGCAGAGACATGATGTCATAGGACACATCATACATATGGTCAGTGTGCAGTGTAGTGGTCAGTAGTCAGTGTGTAGCGTAGTGGTCAGAGTGTAGTGTGTGTAGTGTCCAGAGGTGCAGGGTGCTGCTGTGTAATGTAAAGGGGTCCAGTGATGCAGGGTGCTGTGTAATGTAAAGGGGTGCAGGGTGCTGTGTAATGTAAAGGGATCCAGTGATGCAGGGTGCTGTGTAATGTAAAGGGGTCTAGTGATGCAGGGTGCTGTGTAATGTAAAGGGGTCCAGTGATGCAGGGTGCTGTGTAATGTAAAGGGGTGCAGGGTGCTGTGTAATGTAAAGGGATAAAGTGATGCAGGGTGCTGTGTAATGTAAAGGGGGTCAGTGATGCAGGGTGCTGTGTAATGTAAAGGGGTGCAGGGTGCTGTGTAATGTAAATGGATCCAGTGATGCAGGGTGCTGTGTAATGTAAAGGGGTCCAGTGATGCAGGGTGCTGTGTAATGTAAAGGGGTCCAGTGATGCAGGGTGCTGTGTAATGTAAAGGGGTCCAGAGCTGTGGGGTGCTGTGTAATGTAAAGGGGTCCAGAGGTGCAGCTGTGGAGAGGGGGTACACAGTAGTGATAAAGAGATATTTATGTTTCAATATTTTTATTCAAATTTTGTCATACAAAATGTATAAAAGTCGCAACATAACATTGTACAGTCACAATCAACATTTGGGGTAACACAATGAAGATCACTAAGTGTAGGGGTCCTTGGAGTAGTAAACAAAAAAAAAAAAATAAAAAAAAAAATAAATAAATAAATAAATAAATAAGTAGAAATAACGATTAGCACTACTTAATAGCTCACATAAGTCCGAAGCTCCGTAGAGCCGTTAACCCCTATTAGCATCGCAGATCATATCTGAACCGTCCACCCAGATGAGCCGCCCCCCCATCCATCTATCGGGGGGGGCGCAACTCAGCCGGCTGTGTGGGCAGCCCAGAGGTCCGATCAGACTGACAATGGTCCCGTAGGAGCTGAGAAAACAGGGAGCAGCACAAACCTCTAAGGTCTGGATCTGACTCCAAAAATAAACAATAAATAAATTTCAAAAGAGAGGAAAGAGGACAGTGACAGAGAATAGAAGGGAGGAAACAGAGTAAGGAAAGGACAGTTGAGGAGGGGGAATGGGGGGAGGGAGGGGGGGGAGGAGCCCCGATTCAGCACCCAGACATCCCAACCTAACCCCTTAGGCTATGCTGTAAACATCCCCGGGTCATTAGTTAGGTAACGAAGCCATGGGTCCCACACTTTATGAAACAGTTTCATTTTATCTTGGGCCAGAGCGGTCAAGCGTTCGTTTAGCATCAACCAAGACAACTTGCCTTTAAGCTGATCGAATGGTAGAGCTGCCGATTTCCAGTTCCTAGCAATGGTGATTTTGGCTGAGATAAATATAAATGTCAAGAGCCTCTTGCAGGACTTGGAGGCTTCCACATCTCCTCCCCCCAGTAGTGCTTGCTTAGCTGATTTAGTTAGGTTTAGTTGGGTAAGGGAGTAAACTAAATTATACACCCTGATCCAAAACCTCCGGACCTTTGGGCATGTCCACCAAATATGATAGGTGGTGCCCACCTGGCCACATCCTCTAAAGCACAACGGGGTAGCTCCTGAAACAAAAGTTGCCAGTCTGACCGGCACCATATACCACCTCAGCAGAACCTTATAATTGGCCTCAATTATCGAAGTATTGACGAGCGAACGAGATGCTGTCTCGGCTATCCTATGCCATTCGTCCAGATCCAGGGTTTCCTGCAAGTCGGTCTCCCATTGGACCATATAATTCAGCTTTGTCGATGCACTCAGCAATATCGAATATACAGCCGATAAATGTCCTTTAATTTTATCATAATTTTTGCATAGATGTTCCA
Source organism: Rana muscosa (assembly GCA_029206835.1). NCBI lineage: Eukaryota > Metazoa > Chordata > Amphibia > Anura > Ranidae > Rana > Rana muscosa. Next base: position 79,237,584 of record CM055126.1, read on the forward strand.
TGGGAGTTTGGGTTGCTAGGTCGCTCTTGCGAGCCAGGGTTTGTACATAATGTGAGATTTGGGCGAACCTATAACCCTCCGCTGGAGGCATTTGATGCCTGTCAGCCATAGTCCGTTCGGTCAGCATACCTCTATGATCGCACAAGTCAGCAATACACTTAAAACCCTTATTAGTCCACCATTCGAACGCTAGTGGGGTGAGACCCGGGGTGAATGCTTTATTTTGAAGCAGAGGTGTCAATGGAGAATGAGGAGATTTGAATTTGTGAGATCTGGAGAGTCTGTCCCATAGTTCCAGTGACATGGATAAAGTAGGGCAAAGTATAGGAGGTCGCTCCTTGATAGGGAGCCATAAAATATAAGAAATAGGTTTGGGACGGCAGGAATAAGATTCCATAGCCATCCAAATGGCCTGTGCCTGTTGGGAGTGAAACCTTGTAAGTTGTGCTATCTGGGCAGCATAAAAATATTTTAATAAGTCTGGAAGACCAAGTCCTCCTCTCCGCTTCAACGTGTATAGAGTGCTCCTATTCACCCTGGGTCTCTTATCACCCCAAATAAACTGTATTACTTTATTCTGGAATCGTTTAAGGTCATCACGGGCCAATGAAACTGGCAAGGTACGGAAGAAATACAATAATCGAGGTAGAACATTCATTTTAATTGAGTGAAGTCTGCCAAACCACGATGGCGGGTGAACCTGCCACTTAGCCATGTCAGCTGTTAGCCGTTTGAAAAGGGCTGGATAATTCTCTTTGTACAACTCACCAATAGATGAGGTCAGCTGTATGCCTAAATAAGGGAGAGCTGTGGATTCCCATCGGAATTGAAATGATTTTTCAAGCGTAGCCTGAGTGGAGCTTAGCAAAGATAAGTTCAGTGCTCTTGACTTACTATGATTAATTGCCAACCCGGAAATGTTGGAAAAAGGCTGCAAAATAGCATATAAATTAGGTAGGGATGTGATCGGTGAGGTCAAGGTCAGCAACAAGTCGTCCGCAAAGAGTAAACATTTGTGTTCATAGTCTCCGCAATAAATGCCCTGTATATCTCTGCAGGCGCGAATTTTGAGCGCTAGTGGTTCAATCGCCAGGGCGGATAATAGTGGCGACAACGGGCAGCCCTGTCTAGTTCCTCTCCTGATAGGAAACGTTTGGGATGTATATCCTCTGAGCATTAGCGAGGCACTGGGGAAATCATATAATATGTGAAGGAGATCCAGAAAGCGTCTCCCAAATCCAAAGCGTGTGAGAACATCAAAAAGATAGTCCCAGGAGATAGAATTGAACGCCCTCTGGATATCCAATGAAAGTAACATTCCCCTCCTAGTCCCCTTTCCATCCCAATCAGACCGAACTGCCGAGATAAGGTTAATTATCCGGCGGGTTTGGTCTGATGCCTGTCTTGTCGGGACAAAACCTGCTTGGTCAGGATGGATATAACACTGAAGAAAAGTATTAAGTCTCTGGGCCAGTATTTTGGTTAGAATCTTAAGATCCGTATTGATCAGAGAAATTGGGCGGTAATTGGAACAGTCTGTATGGTCCTTTCCTGGTTTCGGGATAACACTTATATAGGCTACATTTTCATGGCTGGGGAGCTTGCTGCCGCTTCTCAGGTCATTAAAGTAAGTACAGAGATGTGGGGCCAGAAGATCGTGATATTTCCTATAGTAGTGACCCGGGAATCCATCTGGCCCAGGGGCCTTAGTAGGGTGTAGGGTTTTAATTGCAGCCCTGACTTCAGGCTCTGTAAGAGCACCGTCCATCAGTTCCGCATGGGCTTGTGTCAATTTAGGCAGCTGTAAGTCGCGAAAGAATGTGTTCGCTCCGGATACATCGAACTTGTCCTGCGCTCCATACAGCTTAGCATAAAATTTGTGAAATTCTCCAATTATCCGTTCGGGGTTCTGGGAGGTTAGGCCCGTGGATAGTCGTAATTTAGGCAAAGTCGGTGTGTACGGTCGAGGAACCAGTTTTCTAGCTAACATTGTGGTAGGTTTATCACCCATCGTATAGAATCTGTGCTTAGACCAACTAATATGTTTCTCCGCTTGAGTAGTCAAGCTAAGATTTAGTGCTAGTCGAGCCTCGTCAATTTTATGCCTTATATCTACCAGGGGATTCCTGTGCTGTTCACTAAGTAAGTTATCCAAGTTTGTTTCCAGAATCTTATTTGCCTGTTCCCTATTGCGTTTAATCCTGGCTGCCACTTGTAACAATATGCCCCTAATCGCTGCTTTATGAGCTACCCAGTTAATTGCGGGGGATGTGTCCGATGCCTTATTAAGTCTAAAGTATTCCTGTATTTCCTTTTGAATCTCTAAAAAGATTGTAGGGTCATTCAGCAAGCTCACATTAAGTCTCCACGGGGAGGGCCTAGATTTAGTCCACAGCTCTGAAGTAGAGAGTTTTATCGGGGAATGATCAGACCAAGGGGTAGATAAAATCTTAACCGACTTAATAAATGGTAGCAAAGGCGTACGTACTAGAACGTGGTCTATCCTCGAGTAAGTATGATGGGCTTGTGAAAAGTGTGTAAAGTCTCTGACCGTAGGGTTATTTTCTCGCCAGGCGTCGATGAGGTCATGGAAATGAAACAGACGTGCAACCTTGCTGCTTCCAGTCGGTGGGCGTTTCAATGTTGGTTTAGAGGAGTCCGATTTATCCATAATTCTGTCCAAGGGGATATTGCTATCGCCTCCCATAATGACCTGACCCTGGACTTTGGGCATAAGAATCTTCAGCATTTTGCTAAAGAATTCCGGCTGTCCAGTATTCGGGGCATAGTATGATATAAAGGACACTTCCTGGTCATGGAGCCGCCCCACTGCCATAATATATCTACCTCTCTTGTCCTTAACAATAGTGGTGGGGGTAAAGGGGGTCCGTTTCGAAAAGCAGATGGCTACACCGCCCTTCTTTTCCCGACCCCCTGCCAAGTAGAACTGTGGATACTTCCCATTAAGGTAACGGGGCGCTGAGACATTGGAGAAATGAGTTTCCTGTAATAGCAGGACTTCAGCCTTCTGTTTATGATAAAACTGGAAAGCCTTAGTTCTTTTAGTAGGGGAGTTAAATCCATGTACATTATGGCTAACTATCGAATAGTCTGTGTTATATGTGGTGGCCATCGTGGTAGGGCAGAGCACTCTTACCTTGCATAATGGATGAAGCGAGAAGGGTCCCGATAATGATGACTGTTCGGCTATGTGACCTCTCAGACCATGACATAAGGGAAGGGCGCTGAACCGAGGCTCCGAAGAAAGAGGGGGAAGGGAGAGAAGGAAAAGGCATTAGAGAAGAAGAGAAACAAGAATAAAAGCAAAAAAAACATATACATAGGCCTTAGGCCCAAACAATCAATATAACTCAATCCTAGCTGATGAATGAAGGAATGGGGAATAACCCCTGCCGGAGACAACATCCGGCAAATTAGGTGCAAGGGTACCATCCTCGTCGTAGGATAGGTAGTCTTGCAGTTGGGTGGCAAGCATGACCACCCCGACCCAAATATGATTAAACTCTGTACGAGCAGGCTATTCGAGGTCATATCGGAAATAACAAAATCAATCAATATAGTTGTAACATAACAGGCTGTCTATAGGAACATGCATTCCCAAGGCCAGTGGCGCCGGGGCCGGAAGGGTCCCCATCGGTCGTTCCGGCCCCCGAGCCACAGCCTAACAGGGGAACACATTGCGGTCCGACTAAGGCCCCCAGACTGCTAAAAAGCAAAAAGCAAAATTTCTTCGACCAGGTTGGGCCCGTCGGGATTGTAAAATATTCGGCTGGCAGCCAGTCCGAAGAACCAGGAACTCCAGTAACTTTGTAACCTGTGACTTTGTAACCTGTGAACGGTAACGATGGCCCCATCAGGCCCATAGTCCATCATGGGCCCAGGCCATATCTGTGCAATCAAGCACTAACAGTTCTCAAAAGGGGGGCAAAAAAAAAGCAAAAAGAGAAAAGAGCAATAATACTCAGGTATTCCGGCGAGCATTTCTGGCCTGTGAGCGTGTGTGATCCTGCCATATCGGGGAGAGGGGACGATGATCCAGACGAGGGGGAGATGAAATCGGAGTCGGAGAGTCCCGTGCAATGATGCCGAGACTAAGCAGTAGGTCTTCGCCTGCTTGGAACGTGGAAAAGGAGTGGGACTTTCCGTTGTAAGTGAATGATAACTTAAAAGGGAACGACCATCGATACTTAATCTGTTTGGCCATAAGTTGCTGGAGTAATGGCCGTAGGTTTCTGCGTTTTTGGACCGTTGATGGCGCCAAATCTGTAAAAAGCTGTATTGGTGTTCCAAATAGCGACAGGTCCGGCCTGTTGCGAGCCGCAAGCATCATCTTTTCCTTAATGCGGTAGTGATGTGGCTTAACAATAATGTCTCGTGGTAGGCCGTCGGCCCTTGGGGCTGTCAGTGCTCGGTGAACGCGATCAACTTCCATGTGGTGGATGGCTATATCAGGGATAAGGGTTTTCATCAGGTCTTTTACAGCCCCCTCTAGATCTGTGTGAGTTTCAGGGAGGCCACGCACGCGGACATTGTACCTACGAGAACAATTCTCCAAATCTTCAATTTTTGTGAATGCCTCTTCTAATCTATCCTGGAGGTCTGTCACCATGGCTGAGTTCTGGTTGACCCTTTTGATGGCTCCATCCACTTTGGTTTCAATTAGCTCAAAACGCTCTCCCAAGCTATGGATGTCTTTTTTCAGGTCAGTGGTGATTAATGTGCAGGCCTTAGAGAGCTCCTGCTGCAGCATGGTGGAGAATCTGCCCAACAGTACAGCATCAGGGGAATAGTGTGAGATCTGGGGAATTGGCATATCCTGGCTGGATTGGCTGGATTGGCTAATGAGGACTTCTGCTAAGTCTGCCATGTTCCTATCCATGGAGGAGGCAGGGGAGGCAGGGGAGTTTGGAGAGTCATGTCTATCAGCGTATATGACTGGGGATGGGGGATGTGATAGTGACTCACCCCGCTGTCCGGTCTCCACCTCTCCCGAGGATTGTGAGGAGAATGGATCCCTAATTGGCTCCAGATTTAGCTGCCTGTCACCTCTCTGTGTAGCGCCGTCGGATCTGGCTGCTGCCGTGCTGCCTCGTGTGTCTGGCTTACCCGGCACCATCTTGGATCGCGGCTGTGCTATAGGGGAAGGCCCTGCTCTCTTCTGGGCTGTAGTTTGCTTATCGTGCCCTTTCCGCGGCTGCCCCTGTGCCCTACGGTTCATCACCACTTCGGGGCTGGTGTGGGATCGGTCCTGGCTCACGGACCTCGGTGCCTGCGCTATCGTTAGCTCTGGTGGGTCGGGGTGCCGGGAGCTCGGTCAGCACACGTCCTTCTCCGAGTCCCCGCGCATGCGCACCATAAAGAGATATTTAAAGATGCAGGGGGCACAGTGGGGAGTTTTTACATTTTAACGTGGGGGCGCTTTTAACCCCTGCTAGCGGTCGAAGAAAGGGTAAAATGCGACTGTGTATCGCCGCTGCTGAAGCGCCCCCCCCCCCGAAAATATTTCAGCGGATGCCCATGTACTCCAATATAATATTTTGATAACTATTCATTTAATTACTGGATTATTTTCTGACTTGGATTCCTGTTGTTCATATCTAAAATGTAGTCATGCTCAGACAGCTTTATATCTGTAACAATGTTTTTTAATATATCACATGATATTTGGAATTTTTGGACATTTGTCTTTATGACTATGAGTTGCAGATTGGTCCAAGGTAGGTTGAAGTTCAATGCACCTAGATTGGTTCTATTCATGATAATCTAACCTAATATGTTGATAGCAGGTATGATATATTAGAATAGGGAATAATGGACTTCATAGGCATGTATAAAATGGTATAAAATTTTTATAATTCACATAAAAGATTCACAACATATACAAACAAAATTATCTAAAAATACATAGGGCAAAGTGGTTTTCCTAGAGGATATACTGTACAATAATATACTTCCTGTGTGGCAATGCTGGGAACGTCTACAAAATGCCCACACTGGTTTTTATATATTCCTCTCAATTGGTTTCCACATGTCTGTATGGAATAAAACCGCTGTGCTCTACGTGTTTCGCGACCTGAACCGTCACTTCTTCAGGAGCTTCAAATATTTCAAGTCAAGAGAACATACTTTAATTAGGAAGCAGAAAAATATAAAACTGTGAAAATATATGTATCAATGTTGATATGTGTGTACATATTATGCAAAACATCACTTATTTAAAAGTGCTCAGCAGAAAGTTAAACGCCAGGGATACAAAAATTCTAAAGGACCCCCCCCAATCAGACGTGGACCCGGATGTCTAAAGAGCAGCCCTGAGTTAGCACATATGTCAGGATTAGGGATGAGCCGAACACCCCCCTGTTCGGTTCGCACCAGAACCTGCAAACAGACAGAAAGTTTGCGCGAACTTTAGAACCCTATTAAATACAATGGACTCGAACGTTCGAAATCAAAAGTGCTAATTATAAAGGCTAATATGCAAGTTATTGTCCTAAAAATTGTTTGGGGACCCGGGTCCTGCCCCAGGGGACATCTATCAATGCAAAAAAAAAGTTTTAAAAACTGCCTAGGGTGTGTATATAGTATGCCTGTAAAGTCGCGCTTGTTTCCCGTGCTTAGAACTGTCCCTGCACAAAGTGTAATTTCTGAAGGAAAAAAAGTCATTTAAAATTCACTTGCGGCTATATTGAATTGTTGGCTCCCGGCAATACATAGAAAAGTCATTGGTAAAAAAAAAAAAAATGCGTGGGGGTCCCCCAAATATCCATACCAGGCCCTTCAGGTCTGGTATGGATTTTAAGGGGAACTCCACCCCAAATAAAAAAAAAATGGCGTGGAGTCCCCCCAAAAATCCATACCAGACCCTTATCCGAGCACGCAACCTGGCAGGCCACAGGAAAAGAGGGGGGGACGAGTGAGCGCCCCCCCTCCTGAACCGTACCAGGCCACATGCTCTCAACATGGGGAGGATGTCCCCATGTTGATGGGGACAAGGGCCTCATCCCCACAACCCTTGCCCGGTGGTTGTGGGGGTCTGCGGGCGGGGGGCTTATCGGAATCTGGAAGGCCCCTTCAACAAAGGAGACCCCCAGATCCTGCCCCCCCTATGTGAATTGGTAATGGGGTACATTGTACCCCTACCATTTCACAAAGAAAGTGTAATAAATTGTAAAAAAAAAACAGACACCGTTGGGAAAGTCCTTTATTAAAAAAAAACCAAAAAAAAAAACATTCCAGCGATGAAATCCAGTGTCCCGCGGTGATCTGATGTCCAGCGCTGTCCCCACAAAACGTCATTGGCTGAGCCTGAGCGGACCTGATGGGGAACTTCCTCCGCAGTGTAATAAATGAATAGACCCGCCCCTTCTAAAGTTCCCCATCAGGTCCACTCAGCCAAAGACGTAGGTGTAAGGCTAAGCGGACCAGATTAATTTATTACACTGCGGAGGAAGTTCCCCATCAGGTCCGCCCCCTCGTATGTCAGACCCCGCCTACGTCATTGGCTGAGCAGACCTGAGGGAACTCGTCAGAACAGTCACAGAATAATGTAGGCAATGTGAGTGCCAACGGGTGTGTGTGGGGGGATGCTGGATCCCTGCAGCTGCAGAAGCCTAGCCAACATGACGCAGCAAGAACTACCATTGCACAGTCATGGTTTCCAAGCACACCTGTTCTGTTCTAAACTCTTAAGAGTGGGACTAAATATAATAAGGTAGAAAGGTCAAAAGTATAGTGAAGTTATATAGTCTGGGCCCATAGACTAAGAATAATGTTGACTTGGAGTGCCAACCCTCAAGGTAAGCATTAGCAAGAGGGATATATAGAGAGGTAGGGCTTAAGCGGTCTTCTCCAAACAAGCAACAACACGTATGTGTATATATATATATATATATATATATATATATATATATATATATTGTGAGGGGGTTAGCTCGGCAGCGGGTGTGTGTGACCCCCGGGATGGGCTCCCCACACAAAAACAGGCCCAGCAAACGGAGGTTGTGGTTTTCAAAATCAAAAAGGTGCGGTTTATTTTCTATTTACAGTGACAAAACACAGCAAAGCAAAAGAAACATAAATAAAATAAATCCTGGTCAACTTGACCTCTGACTAAACATACAGGTTTCCTAACTAACAACTGGGATCAGCCTAGTGCTGTCCTAGTCCCTAAGTCCCTGGTTTTAAATGTCCAAGCAAATAGCCACACAGGCTTTGTCTCACCGCACAGGGGTTCACTCTCCCTAGACAGTCCACACAGGTCTGGTTCCAGGCATGAGCTAACATCTAATGAAGCTGGGAGTTCTTATAGAGGCCTAAATGAGCTGACAAGCTTCAGCTGGTCTCATCAACTCCCTGTCTGCACGACGCCCTGCACTCTCCCTAGAGGTATGAGTCATCCATGAGCCTACTAGCCTCAGCTGGGCTTATACAACTCTCCACCTAGTTGTATAAGTCGGCGTAAAGCCTGAATCTGGGCGAAATATATCTACCCCCCTGGATGCAACCAGGTGACTTTACCTTCCTGCTGTCACATACCCCACCCTCTTGTTTTAACCTCGGGGTTGGAACACCAGCAATCAGGCATTCATGTACTCGAGACAAAGCATCCACATTCCCCATTTGAACGCCAGGGCGATGCTTTACTGTGAAGTTGAATTCCTGGAGGGCCAGGAACCACCTATTCACTCTTCTATTTGTTTCCTTGTTTTGAGCCATCCACTTTAACGGAGCGTGATCCGTAACCATGTCAAAGTGCCTACCTAGCAGGTAGTACCGAAGGGAATCTAGAGCCCACTTCACCGCTAAACACTCCTTTTCAACGGTGGCGTAATTTACCTCATGGGACTTCAACTTCCTGCTGAGGTAAATGACTGGGTGCTCTTCCCCGTTCCAGACCTGGGACAATACTGCTCCTAACCCCACATCTGACGCATCACTTTGTACGACAAAGTCTTTAGAGAAGTCGGGTGAGTACAACACTGGCTGGCTACATAAGGCTTGTTTCAAGAATTGGAATGCTGCCTCAGCCTCGGGGGTCCATTTAATCATGACCGACCCTTTCCCCTTCGTCAGGTTGGTTAGGGGCACAGCCTTAGAAGCAAAGTGGGGAATGAATCGCCGATAATACCCAGCGATTCCCAGAAAGGCTCGTACCTGCTTCTTGCTGTTGGGACGTGGCCAACTCTGGATGGCCTCGACTTTGTTGAGTTGGGGTTTTATTACTCCCCTCCCAATGGTGTACCCAAGATATTTGGCCTCCTCCTGCCCAATGGTACACTTCTTGGGGTTAGCCGTAAACCCCGCTTCCCGAACAGAGTCCAGGACTGCTTGCACTTTTGGCAGATGTGAGGCCCAATCTGTGCTATGGACAATTACGTCATCCAGGTAAGCCGCAGCATACTTCCGATGGGGCCTCAGCATCTGGTCCATTTTCCGCTGGAATGTGGCCGGCGCATTCTGTAACCCGAACGGCATTCTTTTATATTGGAACGCCCCGTCTGGGGTTACAAATGCGGTTTTCTCTTTGGCCGACTTGGCCAGGGGGATTTGCCAATACCCTTTTGTGAGGTCAAGAGTCGTCATGTATCGGGCTGTTCCCAGCCGGTCGATCAACTCATCTATACGTGGCATGGGGTAGGTGTCAAATTTTGTAACTTTGTTCAACTGACGAAAATCGTTACAAAATCGCCAGCTCCCATCCGGTTTAGGCACCAACACAATGGGACTAGACCAATCACTTTGGGACTCCTCTATCACCCCTAAGTTCAGCATTTTCTGTACTTCCTCCCGTATTGCCTCCCGTCGGGCCTCTGGGATCCGATAGGGTTTTAACTTCACCCTTTCACCGGGCGGGGTAATGATGTCATGCTCTACCCCAGATGTTTGTCCCGGCAGCTCAGAGAATACCTCCTTGTTGCGAAGCACAAACTCCTTAACCTCCTGTTGTTGGGGTTGTGACAAGGTGGCTGCTATTCCAACCTCAGGAATCACGCAACCAGTTTGAGCTGGTGACCAAGTGTCTGCGACTAGGGACTCTCTATCCCTCCAGGCTTTCAACAGATTAACGTGATAGATCTGTTCGGGCTTTCGCCTTCCTGGTTGTCTGACCTTGTAATTCACTTCGCTCACTTTTTCCATTATCTCATAGGGGCCTTGCCATTTGGCAAGGAATTTACTTTCAACCGTAGGGACAAGTACCAGTATCCTATCCCCCGGGGAAAAGGTACGGGTCTTGGCTCCACGGTTGTACACTCTCTGCTGTGCTAACTGCGCTTGGGCCAAATGTTCCTTCACGATGGGCATTACCTGTGCAATTCGGTCTTGCATCAGGGCGACATGCTCAATCACACTCCTGTGGGGAGAACTCTCACTTTCCCAAGTTTCCTTGGCAATATCCAACAGCCCTCTTGGGTGTCTCCCATACAGTAACTCAAAGGGGGAGAATCCCGTAGAGGATTGGGGCACCTCCCTAATAGCAAACATCAAATAAGGAAGTAGACAGTCCCAATCCTTTCCATCTCTATCCACCACTTTCTTCAACATTTGTTTTAGGGTTTTGTTGAATCTTTCAACCAGCCCATCGGTTTGGGGGTGATACACAGATGTACGTAATTGCGTCACTTTGAACAATTTACACAGCTCCTTCATAACCCGGGACATAAAGGGTGTACCTTGGTCCGTAAGCAGTTCTTTACAAATACCCACCCGGCTAAACACAAGAGATAGCTCTTTGGCTATGGTTTTGGCCGAGGTATTTCGGAGAGGGATCGCTTCTGGATAACGGGTGGCATAGTCCATTATAACTAATATGTACTGGTGCCCCCTAGCGGACTTGATTATAGGCCCTACCAAATCCATGGCGATCCTCTCAAACGGGACCTCAATGATGGGTAGAGGGACCAGCGGGCTACGGAAATGTGGCATCGGGGCCGACCTCTGACACACAGGGCAGGAGGAACAATAATTAACAACTATCGAATAGTCTGTGTTATATGTGGTGGCCATCGTGGTAGGGCAGAGCACTCTTACCTTGCATAATGGATGAAGCGAGAAGGGTCCCGATAATGATGACTGTTCGGCTATGTGACCTCTCAGACCATGACATAAGGGAAGGGCGCTGAACCGAGGCTCCGAAGAAAGAGGGGGAAGGGAGAGAAGGAAAAGGCATTAGAGAAGAAGAGAAACAAGAATAAAAGCAAAAAAAACATATACATAGGCCTTAGGCCCAAACAATCAATATAACTCAATCCTAGCTGATGAATGAAGGAATGGGGAATAACCCCTGCCGGAGACAACATCCGGCAAATTAGGTGCAAGGGTACCATCCTCGTCGTAGGATAGGTAGTCTTGCAGTTGGGTGGCAAGCATGACCACCCCGACCCAAATATGATTAAACTCTGTACGAGCAGGCTATTCGAGGTCATATCGGAAATAACAAAATCAATCAATATAGTTGTAACATAACAGGCTGTCTATAGGAACATGCATTCCCAAGGCCAGTGGCGCCGGGGCCGGAAGGGTCCCCATCGGTCGTTCCGGCCCCCGAGCCACAGCCTAACAGGGGAACACATTGCGGTCCGACTAAGGCCCCCAGACTGCTAAAAAGCAAAAAGCAAAATTTCTTCGACCAGGTTGGGCCCGTCGGGATTGTAAAATATTCGGCTGGCAGCCAGTCCGAAGAACCAGGAACTCCAGTAACTTTGTAACCTGTGACTTTGTAACCTGTGAACGGTAACGATGGCCCCATCAGGCCCATAGTCCATCATGGGCCCAGGCCATATCTGTGCAATCAAGCACTAACAGTTCTCAAAAGGGGGGCAAAAAAAAAGCAAAAAGAGAAAAGAGCAATAATACTCAGGTATTCCGGCGAGCATTTCTGGCCTGTGAGCGTGTGTGATCCTGCCATATCGGGGAGAGGGGACGATGATCCAGACGAGGGGGAGATGAAATCGGAGTCGGAGAGTCCCGTGCAATGATGCCGAGACTAAGCAGTAGGTCTTCGCCTGCTTGGAACGTGGAAAAGGAGTGGGACTTTCCGTTGTAAGTGAATGATAACTTAAAAGGGAACGACCATCGATACTTAATCTGTTTGGCCATAAGTTGCTGGAGTAATGGCCGTAGGTTTCTGCGTTTTTGGACCGTTGATGGCGCCAAATCTGTAAAAAGCTGTATTGGTGTTCCAAATAGCGACAGGTCCGGCCTGTTGCGAGCCGCAAGCATCATCTTTTCCTTAATGCGGTAGTGATGTGGCTTAACAATAATGTCTCGTGGTAGGCCGTCGGCCCTTGGGGCTGTCAGTGCTCGGTGAACGCGATCAACTTCCATGTGGTGGATGGCTATATCAGGGATAAGGGTTTTCATCAGGTCTTTTACAGCCCCCTCTAGATCTGTGTGAGTTTCAGGGAGGCCACGCACGCGGACATTGTACCTACGAGAACGATTCTCCAAATCTTCAATTTTTGTGAATGCCTCTTCTAATCTATCCTGGAGGTCTGTCACCATGGCTGAGTTCTGGTTGACCCTTTTGATGGCTCCATCCACTTTGGTTTCAATTAGCTCAAAACGCTCTCCCAAGCTATGGATGTCTTTTTTCAGGTCAGTGGTGATTAATGTGCAGGCCTTAGAGAGCTCCTGCTGCAGCATGGTGGAGAATCTGCCCAACAGTACAGCATCAGGGGAATAGTGTGAGATCTGGGGAATTGGCATATCCTGGCTGGATTGGCTGGATTGGCTAATGAGGACTTCTGCTAAGTCTGCCATGTTCCTATCCATGGAGGAGGCAGGGGAGGCAGGGGAGTTTGGAGAGTCATGTCTATCAGCGTATATGACTGGGGATGGGGGATGTGATAGTGACTCACCCCGCTGTCCGGTCTCCACCTCTCCCGAGGATTGTGAGGAGAATGGATCCCTAATTGGCTCCAGATTTAGCTGCCTGTCACCTCTCTGTGTAGCGCCGTCGGATCTGGCTGCTGCCGTGCTGCCTCGTGTGTCTGGCTTACCCGGCACCATCTTGGATCGCGGCTGTGCTATAGGGGAAGGCCCTGCTCTCTTCTGGGCTGTAGTTTGCTTATCGTGCCCTTTCCGCGGCTGCCCCTGTGCCCTACGGTTCATCACCACTTCGGGGCTGGTGTGGGATCGGTCCTGGCTCACGGACCTCGGTGCCTGCGCTATCGTTAGCTCTGGTGGGTCGGGGTGCCGGGAGCTCGGTCAGCACACGTCCTTCTCCGAGTCCCCGCGCATGCGCACCATAAAGAGATATTTAAAGATGCAGGGGGCACAGTGGGGAGTTTTTACATTTTAACGTGGGGGCGCTTTTAACCCCTGCTAGCGGTCGAAGAAAGGGTAAAATGCGACTGTGTATCGCCGCTGCTGAAGCGCCCCCCCCCCCCGAAAATATTTCAGCGGATGCCCATGTACTCCAATATAATATTTTGATAACTATTCATTTAATTACTGGATTATTTTCTGACTTGGATTCCTGTTGTTCATATCTAAAATGTAGTCATGCTCAGACAGCTTTATATCTGTAACAATGTTTTTTAATATATCACATGATATTTGGAATTTTTGGACATTTGTCTTTATGACTATGAGTTGCAGATTGGTCCAAGGTAGGTTGAAGTTCAATGCACCTAGATTGGTTCTATTCATGATAATCTAACCTAATATGTTGATAGCAGGTATGATATATTAGAATAGGGAATAATGGACTTCATAGGCATGTATAAAATGGTATAAAATTTTTATAATTCACATAAAAGATTCACAACATATACAAACAAAATTATCTAAAAATACATAGGGCAAAGTGGTTTTCCTAGAGGATATACTGTACAATAATATACTTCCTGTGTGGCAATGCTGGGAACGTCTACAAAATGCCCACACTGGTTTTTATATATTCCTCTCAATTGGTTTCCACATGTCTGTATGGAATAAAACCGCTGTGCTCTACGTGTTTCGCGACCTGAACCGTCACTTCTTCAGGAGCTTCAAATATTTCAAGTCAAGAGAACATACTTTAATTAGGATGCAGAAAAATATAAAACTGTGAAAATATATGTATCAATGTTGATATGTGTGTACATATTATGCAAAACATCACTTATTTAAAAGTGCTCAGCAGAAAGTTAAACGCCAGGGATACAAAAATTCTAAAGGACCCCCCCCAATCAGACGTGGACCCGGATGTCTAAAGAGCAGCCCTGAGTTAGCACATATGTCAGGATTAGGGATGAGCCGAACACCCCCCTGTTCGGTTCGCACCAGAACCTGCAAACAGACAGAAAGTTTGCGCGAACTTTAGAACCCTATTAAATACAATGGACTCGAACGTTCGAAATCAAAAGTGCTAATTATAAAGGCTAATATGCAAGTTATTGTCCTAAAAATTGTTTGGGGACCCGGGTCCTGCCCCAGGGGACATCTATCAATGCAAAAAAAAAGTTTTAAAAACTGCCTAGGGTGTGTATATAGTATGCCTGTAAAGTCGCGCTTGTTTCCCGTGCTTAGAACTGTCCCTGCACAAAGTGTAATTTCTGAAGGAAAAAAAGTCATTTAAAATTCACTTGCGGCTATATTGAATTGTTGGCTCCCGGCAATACATAGAAAAGTCATTGGTAAAAAAAAAAAAAATGCGTGGGGGTCCCCCAAATATCCATACCAGGCCCTTCAGGTCTGGTATGGATTTTAAGGGGAACTCCACCCCAAATAAAAAAAAAATGGCGTGGAGTCCCCCCAAAAATCCATACCAGACCCTTATCCGAGCACGCAACCTGGCAGGCCACAGGAAAAGAGGGGGGGACGAGTGAGCGCCCCCCCTCCTGAACCGTACCAGGCCACATGCTCTCAACATGGGGAGGATGTCCCCATGTTGATGGGGACAAGGGCCTCATCCCCACAACCCTTGCCCGGTGGTTGTGGGGGTCTGCGGGCGGGGGGCTTATCGGAATCTGGAAGGCCCCTTCAACAAAGGAGACCCCCAGATCCTGCCCCCCCTATGTGAATTGGTAATGGGGTACATTGTACCCCTACCATTTCACAAAGAAAGTGTAATAAATTGTAAAAAAAAAACAGACACCGTTGGGAAAGTCCTTTATTAAAAAAAAACCAAAAAAAAAAACATTCCAGCGATGAAATCCAGTGTCCCGCGGTGATCTGATGTCCAGCGCTGTCCCCACAAAACGTCATTGGCTGAGCCTGAGCGGACCTGATGGGGAACTTCCTCCGCAGTGTAATAAATGAATAGACCCGCCCCTTCTAAAGTTCCCCATCAGGTCCACTCAGCCAAAGACGTAGGTGTAAGGCTAAGCGGACCAGATTAATTTATTACACTGCGGAGGAAGTTCCCCATCAGGTCCGCCCCCTCGTATGTCAGACCCCGCCTACGTCATTGGCTGAGCAGACCTGAGGGAACTCGTCAGAACAGTCACAGAATAATGTAGGCAATGTGAGTGCCAACGGGTGTGTGTGGGGGGATGCTGGATCCCTGCAGCTGCAGAAGCCTAGCCAACATGACGCAGCAAGAACTACCATTGCACAGTCATGGTTTCCAAGCACACCTGTTCTGTTCTAAACTCTTAAGAGTGGGACTAAATATAATAAGGTAGAAAGGTCAAAAGTATAGTGAAGTTATATAGTCTGGGCCCATAGACTAAGAATAATGTTGACTTGGAGTGCCAACCCTCAAGGTAAGCATTAGCAAGAGGGATATATAGAGAGGTAGGGCTTAAGCGGTCTTCTCCAAACAAGCAACAACACGTATGTGTATATATATATATATATATATATATATATATATTGTGAGGGGGTTAGCTCGGCAGCGGGTGTGTGTGACCCCCGGGATGGGCTCCCCACACAAAAACAGGCCCAGCAAACGGAGGTTGTGGTTTTCAAAATCAAAAAGGTGCGGTTTATTTTCTATTTACAGTGACAAAACACAGCAAAGCAAAAGAAACATAAATAAAATAAATCCTGGTCAACTTGACCTCTGACTAAACATACAGGTTTCCTAACTAACAACTGGGATCAGCCTAGTGCTGTCCTAGTCCCTAAGTCCCTGGTTTTAAATGTCCAAGCAAATAGCCACACAGGCTTTGTCTCACCGCACAGGGGTTCACTCTCCCTAGACAGTCCACACAGGTCTGGTTCCAGGCATGAGCTAACATCTAATGAAGCTGGGAGTTCTTATAGAGGCCTAAATGAGCTGACAAGCTTCAGCTGGTCTCATCAACTCCCTGTCTGCACGACGCCCTGCACTCTCCCTAGAGGTATGAGTCATCCATGAGCCTACTAGCCTCAGCTGGGCTTATACAACTCTCCACCTAGTTGTATAAGTCGGCGTAAAGCCTGAATCTGGGCGAAATATATCTACCCCCCTGGATGCAACCAGGTGACTTTACCTTCCTGCTGTCACATACCCCACCCTCTTGTTTTAACCTCGGGGTTGGAACACCAGCAATCAGGCATTCATGTACTCGAGACAAAGCATCCACATTCCCCATTTGAACGCCAGGGCGATGCTTTACTGTGAAGTTGAATTCCTGGAGGGCCAGGAACCACCTATTCACTCTTCTATTTGTTTCCTTGTTTTGAGCCATCCACTTTAACGGAGCGTGATCCGTAACCATGTCAAAGTGCCTACCTAGCAGGTAGTACCGAAGGGAATCTAGAGCCCACTTCACCGCTAAACACTCCTTTTCAACGGTGGCGTAATTTACCTCATGGGACTTCAACTTCCTGCTGAGGTAAATGACTGGGTGCTCTTCCCCGTTCCAGACCTGGGACAATACTGCTCCTAACCCCACATCTGACGCATCACTTTGTACGACAAAGTCTTTAGAGAAGTCGGGTGAGTACAACACTGGCTGGCTACATAAGGCTTGTTTCAAGAATTGGAATGCTGCCTCAGCCTCGGGGGTCCATTTAATCATGACCGACCCTTTCCCCTTCGTCAGGTTGGTTAGGGGCACAGCCTTAGAAGCAAAGTGGGGAATGAATCGCCGATAATACCCAGCGATTCCCAGAAAGGCTCGTACCTGCTTCTTGCTGTTGGGACGTGGCCAACTCTGGATGGCCTCGACTTTGTTGAGTTGGGGTTTTATTACTCCCCTCCCAATGGTGTACCCAAGATATTTGGCCTCCTCCTGCCCAATGGTACACTTCTTGGGGTTAGCCGTAAACCCCGCTTCCCGAACAGAGTCCAGGACTGCTTGCACTTTTGGCAGATGTGAGGCCCAATCTGTGCTATGGACAATTACGTCATCCAGGTAAGCCGCAGCATACTTCCGATGGGGCCTCAGCATCTGGTCCATTTTCCGCTGGAATGTGGCCGGCGCATTCTGTAACCCGAACGGCATTCTTTTATATTGGAACGCCCCGTCTGGGGTTACAAATGCGGTTTTCTCTTTGGCCGACTTGGCCAGGGGGATTTGCCAATACCCTTTTGTGAGGTCAAGAGTCGTCATGTATCGGGCTGTTCCCAGCCGGTCGATCAACTCATCTATACGTGGCATGGGGTAGGTGTCAAATTTTGTAACTTTGTTCAACTGACGAAAATCGTTACAAAATCGCCAGCTCCCATCCGGTTTAGGCACCAACACAATGGGACTAGACCAATCACTTTGGGACTCCTCTATCACCCCTAAGTTCAGCATTTTCTGTACTTCCTCCCGTATTGCCTCCCGTCGGGCCTCTGGGATCCGATAGGGTTTTAACTTCACCCTTTCACCGGGCGGGGTAATGATGTCATGCTCTACCCCAGATGTTTGTCCCGGCAGCTCAGAGAATACCTCCTTGTTGCGAAGCACAAACTCCTTAACCTCCTGTTGTTGGGGTTGTGACAAGGTGGCTGCTATTCCAACCTCAGGAATCACGCAACCAGTTTGAGCTGGTGACCAAGTGTCTGCGACTAGGGACTCTCTATCCCTCCAGGCTTTCAACAGATTAACGTGATAGATCTGTTCGGGCTTTCGCCTTCCTGGTTGTCTGACCTTGTAATTCACTTCGCTCACTTTTTCCATTATCTCATAGGGGCCTTGCCATTTGGCAAGGAATTTACTTTCAACCGTAGGGACAAGTACCAGTATCCTATCCCCCGGGGAAAAGGTACGGGTCTTGGCTCCACGGTTGTACACTCTCTGCTGTGCTAACTGCGCTTGGGCCAAATGTTCCTTCACGATGGGCATTACCTGTGCAATTCGGTCTTGCATCAGGGCGACATGCTCAATCACACTCCTGTGGGGAGAACTCTCACTTTCCCAAGTTTCCTTGGCAATATCCAACAGCCCTCTTGGGTGTCTCCCATACAGTAACTCAAAGGGGGAGAATCCCGTAGAGGATTGGGGCACCTCCCTAATAGCAAACATCAAATAAGGAAGTAGACAGTCCCAATCCTTTCCATCTCTATCCACCACTTTCTTCAACATTTGTTTTAGGGTTTTGTTGAATCTTTCAACCAGCCCATCGGTTTGGGGGTGATACACAGATGTACGTAATTGCGTCACTTTGAACAATTTACACAGCTCCTTCATAACCCGGGACATAAAGGGTGTACCTTGGTCCGTAAGCAGTTCTTTACAAATACCCACCCGGCTAAACACAAGAGATAGCTCTTTGGCTATGGTTTTGGCCGAGGTATTTCGGAGAGGGATCGCTTCTGGATAACGGGTGGCATAGTCCATTATAACTAATATGTACTGGTGCCCCCTAGCGGACTTGATTATAGGCCCTACCAAATCCATGGCGATCCTCTCAAACGGGACCTCAATGATGGGTAGAGGGACCAGCGGGCTACGGAAATGTGGCATCGGGGCCGACCTCTGACACACAGGGCAGGAGGAACAATAATTTTCTATGTCCTTCATCACCCCCGGCCAATAGAATCTCTGTAATACCCTCTCTCGGGTTTTCTCTGTCCCCAGATGACCTCCAAGAATGTGCCCATGGGCCAACTCCAACACCAACTTCCTGTAAGGTTTGGGCACCACAAGCTGCTCAACGGTTTCTTCTGCCCTTTTTGCCACCCGATACAGTAGGTCCTTCTCTACGCTGAAGTATGGGTAAGTGCAGGTATTATCTGGGTTCACTAACTCGCCATCTATTTTCACTACGTTTTCCCGTGCCTTTATTAGGGCGGGGTCTTTCAACTGTTCTGTGGCAAAGTTTTCCCTGTGAACCTCAAGATCAGAAAACTCCACAGACGGTAGGTTTTCGTCTGAGGAGGTGGGCTCCTCTCCAGTTTCTTGAGTCTCCCCTGCCAATACTGTTAAGGGAAATTCCGGAGAGTCCTCACCACTCTCAGGGGAGTTCTGGCTATCACATTCCTGGTACATAGGGGCACCAGTGGGGGGCTCAGGATCATCCCACAGTTCCCAGAACTTCGGAAAATCCCTCCCCACAATGGCGTCATGCGGTAACTGAGATACTAAGCCCACTGGATGAGAGAGGGTACCTTTGGGGGTCTCGAAACACACTGTAGTCACTGGATACTCTCGGGTGTCCCCATGCACACAAATAACAGCTACCTTGCTATTCCCAAAGACCTCTGTTTTAACTAACTCAGCCTTTATCAGGGTCACAAGGCTACCTGAATCCAGCAATACCACAACATTTCTACCATTAACACACATTTTGCATAAATGTTTCTCAGTTCCTCGAATGGCAGTGCATGCGACTATCGCACACAGCGACTGACGTCTGCCCGTCAGAAAGTCACACTGCATGGGTTCCTCCACAACCGGGCAATTGGCTGCAATATGTCCCGCTTGCCGGCAGCGGTAGCAAACGATCCTTCTTGCCGCCTCTTGAGCCGCTGATTTCCCAGGCTGTTCTCGCCAAACTTGGGGTAGAGCTCCCACCCTCTCACTCTCTCCACCCTCACCCCTTGGAATCCTCTTATCCGCCCCTGGGGATGGTCTGGTCTTAGGGTGGAAAGTCTGAGTGTCTCTGGAAGAGGCCGTCAGGTTCTCTGTAGCCAAGTATTTCTCCACACGATCCACAAGACCATCGGCCGTCTCTGGGTCTCCATGGCTTACCCACTTTTGGATGGCAGTAGGAAGAGCTCTCAAAAACCGATCCATTACAACACGTTCCACAATCTTTGGTGCGGACAAAGTCTCTGGCTGTAGCCACTTTCTGCTCAGGTGAATGAGATCATACATTTGAGACCTGGGGAGTTTTCCAAGCTGGAAAGTCCAGTTATGCACACGCTGAGCCCGGACAGCCTGGGTGACACCCAGCCTTGCCAAAATTTCAGCTTTTAGCATCACATAGTCTTTTGCTTGGTTAGGCTCTAGGTCATAGTAAGCTTTCTGCGATTCACCAGTTAACAGAGGAGCCACCAGTCCAGCCCACTGCTCCTCAGGCCACTTTTCTCTTTCAGCGGTCCTTTCAAATGTGGTCAAAAATACCTCTGGATCATCCTCTCCAGTCATTTTTGTCAATAAACGACTCACCCCAAAGGACGCGGTATTAGTGGGACGGCTTTCCTCACTGGTCTGCGGACGTTGCTGCATTACTGCTTCCATTTGTTGTAGTCTCTGCTCTTGCTTCTGTAACAGGTCTATGAAGCGGGCCTCAGATTGCTGCTGGGCTTGTTGCTGAGCTTCCAGACTCTGTTGGTGAGCTTGCTGCTGGGCTGCAAGGCTCTGTTGATGAGCTTGCTGCTGGGCTGCAAGGCTCCTTTGCAAACCTGCATTTGTCTGCTGTTGATTGGCATTTGCTAGAGCCAGCTGTTTCAGTATCTCCTCCATGCTGGCTTAAAAAAAACTGCCCGCATTCTCCACCAACTGTGAGGGGGTTAGCTCGGCAGCGGGTGTGTGTGACCCCCGGGATGGGCTCCCCACACAAAAACAGGCCCAGCAAACGGAGGTTGTGGTTTTCAAAATCAAAAAGGTGCGGTTTATTTTCTATTTACAGTGACAAAACACAGCAAAGCAAAAGAAACATAAATAAAATAAATCCTGGTCAACTTGACCTCTGACTAAACATACAGGTTTCCTAACTAACAACTGGGATCAGCCTAGTGCTGTCCTAGTCCCTAAGTCCCTGGTTTTAAATGTCCAAGCAAATAGCCACACAGGCTTTGTCTCACCGCACAGGGGTTCACTCTCCCTAGACAGTCCACACAGGTCTGGTTCCAGGCATGAGCTAACATCTAATGAAGCTGGGAGTTCTTATAGAGGCCTAAATGAGCTGACAAGCTTCAGCTGGTCTCATCAACTCCCTGTCTGCACGACGCCCAGCACTCTCCCTAGAGGTATGAGTCATCCATGAGCCTACTAGCCTCAGCTGGGCTTATACAACTCTCCACCTAGTTGTATAAGTCGGCGTAAAGCCTGAATCTGGGCGAAATATATCTACCCCCCTGGATGCAACCAGGTGACTTTACCTTCCTGCTGTCACAATATATATATATATATATTTAAATATTTATTAGAAAATTGAAAAATCACATATAGACAAGACAGTAGGGAAAAAAAACCACATACATATCTCTACATATAAAATCACATTATATATACAGCATAGCACAATAGGGGTGTTACATTGATATAGCTAGTAGCCAACATGTTTCGCGGTCAGTGTATCCGCTTCTTCAGGGCTTGCTCGCTCCGTAGCTAGCTCAAAAATCTTAAATCCCATCTTGTGACATCCGGTTTAAGGGGAGACCAAAAAAAATTAGTAATCCACACCCTAGACAGGAGGTCGCACGAAGAGCACCATCAATATCATGTCAGATGGACTCCTTATATTCAAAGACAGGGAAGATTCCCCAAAGAAACTGATTCATTCCCTCTGTGTATATAAGCAAACTATTATCGTTGAGTAACCACTCCTTACTTAGATGGACACTGTGCCTGTGACTCTCACACGGAAACGCCCTTGTATACAAGAGTAGACAAATAGTAGTGGTCGTCCCGCAAACACAAGTTCAGCATGTGGTACGATCTGGGTCTCCCGAGGATCCCGCACCCCAGCAAGGTAGAAAGGTCAACGTTTTTTTAGAGGCGGCCAGTGACAAGCAGAAAAAAGCAATTCCAGAATTCTGGGACTTTGCTCATCATATCAGATTCACGGGTCTCTGGAATTGCTTTTTATTTTTTTGCTTTTTACTGGCATCCTTTAAAAAAGTATTTTCCTTTCCACCTTACTTATAGTTAAGCTGACCATAGATGATTCATTTTTTTAAACCACATAAATGGGACTCATCGCTGTCAGAACACACTGCAGTTGCAGATCAACAAATGTTATCCAGCACTCCCCTTGAGCATAAGTTAATCAAACGATTGATTTCTGTTGGGCAGGGACAGCCACAAACCGGTCAAAATTTGGCTGGTCCCTGCTAAACTGCTCACATTTTGATCAGTATATGGCCAGCTTTAGGCTTGTTTTCAGACACTGAGAAACTTTCCAGCTTGTATACAGAGAAGGGGAAAAAAACTTTCCCCCTTCTTCCCTGCTCTCTTACTCCCATTGATTTCCCGCCACCCTCCCCACACACCCTTTTTCCTCTATATCTTTATTTCTTTATCAGTCACCCTCTCTCTTTACCCTCACTCTCTATCTCTGGGCCCCCACCTTTACCCTCCTCTGTGTGTTTCCTTCCTAATAATATATGAAAAGAGGAGCAAAACTCAAAATGTTCCCTATAGTAATTAAAAGATGATTATTAATAATTAGTGTTGAGCGAACCCGAACTGTAAAGTTC